>VZTM01018934.1:226-41014 GCA_013400555.1 Jacana jacana
TCCAAACCAGGACTTCGACACGATTTTCAAGTATAATTTAAAACATTTAACTTTCACAGAAGTTATCACATTGACCCAAACCATTTCAAAACTTATTTTATATGAAATAGTGAACATTTAAAGATGCAGAATAAACCCCATGTATCATTAATAAGCAAAAGGCAATTACGCTTGTAGTTTAGTACAGCTGAGAAAATTGTAATAAACCAGATCACAAATCATTTCTTCCAGTTTCCACAAGTCAAACCTCCAGCAGCCTCTTCATAGCTTTAATGTTTTCAACTCTATGTTGAATCACATAGTCACTTACTATGTGTTTGTCTCATTTCGATTTCTCACCTCTGGCTGGAGAGTCAAAGTTGTCAAGATTCTCCCCTTTTCAGAACCCTCTTTAGGAATACACAATAATTGTGTATTTGTTATGGAGGAATAATTTGTATTTTCCAGGTTAATTTTGTCCAGCTCTTGTGAAAGCTGTTCTGATAACAGTTGAAAAGAGGAAATGCTGACCTGAAATGCTTTTATTAGCATTACAGTCCTCCTTCCACTTGGAGTTCGATTTTCTCATGCTGTCCTGGACGCCTAGTTATCTTAGTTTGTTGTGGGTTTTTTTTTGTGTTTTGTTGTTGTTGTTTGTTTTGTTTTATTATTTTTTCTTCTCCCTAGCACATAGATCCAGTTTGCTTTGTTGACTGGGGTCCTAGGGCTCACAAAACTCCTGCTGCCCTCCTGCTGTCCTGGTGCAGAGGACAAGATTATGTCAACATGCAGTCCTTCCACCGCTTAAAGGCAGGACATGCCTTAGGAAGGATTGATAAGACTTCCAGTTGAAAAGCATAGAAAATACTCAACTTACTTCACTTGATTTTTTTTTCCCCAACTCCCCAAGTTGTGTGAATGGCAAAAGCTCACTTCCTCTTACAACATCTTTTACTGGCTCTTCTCATTTTCTTTTTTCTTATCTATTTCTCTACCATGTTCAACTGGAATGAGTTGATAAGAATTCAGATAAGGAAATTACATTGAATGGGACATTGCATTTTCATTCTTGGGCACAATGACAGATCCCTTATGCCTTACCCTGGGAAGTCATCCCTGTAATGTTGTTTGTGAGTGGCAAAACCCACTTTGTTGTCACAGAGATGAGTCATAACCTGTAGTTCTATTTTCACAAACGTAACATTGATGGCCAATAGCTGTATGTTGATGCTTACTATGAACTTTTCAAGGCATCTCAGCATTTTGAGGAAGGTAACATTTTCTTCACAATCCAACAGAGCGCCCTGGGTCCAATTTAACTTTTTTTTTTTTTTTGGCAGAAGGTTATACAATGGGGCTGTTCACGGGAAACCATTGTAGTCCTGTTTTCAGTTCAGGTTTTGATTTTTGCAAAAGTTAAGTTACATTAGAAAAGAACATGCCACAAGTTCTAAAAAACAAGTAATCAGACTTATTTGTTCTCTACCTTCTCCACTGCAAAATGCAGAATAAAAATGATTATTTTACTGGTTATTTATATAAGGGATTAATCCTGCATGGTTTTGCTTTTTCAGCAGTGACATCAGCTGGAGATTGGGGAATGTAGTCTTGTGTTCATTACAAACATATAGTTCACAAAGAAAGCCACAGATGAGTAGAGCTGGTAAGAATTTGTAGGTTTGAATAATATAATATACAGAATGCCCTACAAAGTAATTTTGAAATGTAAAGCAATAATGTTCCCTTTGAAGTGCTGCTATCAAGTGCTAAATGATGTATCAATTAAACGCAAAAACAAATCCCAACCCTGCTAATATACAAAACCAGCTTCTTTGAAGTCAATGGGACTAATCGCAAATATAAAATAGAGCCTGGTTCTGTAGCACTTCTGTTAACTGGAGTTTACTTTCATGAATTTAATAAAAAATAGATTAAAGGTCTCACAACACCACTAGCTTGGCTTCACATTGGCAAAATACTGAGTGACTTAGCCATCTGTGGATCTCTAGCACCCAAACACCTTAGAATTGTGTTTATCTTTGCACTGCAGACTATTACAATGCTCATATTGTAGATGAGGTATGTGGGCACTGACGGGCAAAGAGTTGAATTCAGTATTATAGCCTAACTATTCAGTATTATAACAGTTCACCTTTAGGCAGGTAAAGCCAGCTCAAGAGGGCAACTAGACCCATCCATTTTTTGCTGTTTGTTTTGAAATAGAGTAGCCATGCTCAGGCCTGACCCAACTGATGAGCAGGCAATGGTCTCTTTCTCAGATAACTTACTCTCATAAGAAATATTTAAATCAATAATTAGAAACGGGGACTTCTGATACTGATTTTGATTTATGGATTCACCCCAGTGGCTGCTGTTAAGGTGTTCTTGGTTCTCATTCATATACAAAGCAAGAAAATTAGGTCTGTGCTATATAAAATGAAAGAAGAGTATATCTCTCATTAAGAGAATATAAGTCCTAGCTACCAAGGTTACACTAAGCCAGCTGTTGCAATGTTCTCTTTTATCATATGCAGACTTATTTCTCCTCAGATTTCTTATGTTAAACTTGATCTCTCAGGTTACTATTAGCACCGTGTCTTTAGATGAACCAGTGGCACACATGTAGATATCCTCATAGCAACTATTATGAGCGTTGCTGAGTACCTCTAGGTGACAATTACTTAGAGGTATCTCTAAGCATGAAGCATTGTGTCTATCAATAATGTGTTCCCTTTTACTTCAATTTTGTCAATTAGCATATTGCAGCAATTCTGGGTCTTGGGGATGGTGGATGTGCCTCTCAGTTATGCAAAAAGGGTAACCTCTTGTGTGTTTTAGAAGTGATTGCAGATTTTATCTCTATGGGCTGATTCTTTAATACTCTCTGTGCCATGCCAAACCATAAATGAAAGCATATCAGGCCATTTCTGTTTCCTCCAGCATGCAAGCTGTAACCTTTAGCATCTGTGAGTTTCCAGAGACATGCAGATTGTACACAATGAACACTCCTGATAAATGCATGTACTGTATCAGCATAAATCAGGACTAGAATGCTGATCTCTAATGGAATTGCTGTGGAACTGTGTAAGTGCACAATGCACAATTACCTTCTGATGTAATGCAAGGGAATGATAGTTCATAAAGAAAATTGCTTCTGCTTCTCTGGAAGCTGGCTGTACCTTTTAAGTACCAACCAAACTGAATTATGGTGGAAGCAATTCTGCTTAGACCTTTGTCTCACTTTCTTCAGGTTCTCCCAAAAGCAAATCTGTGGATACTTTTACTGCAGTTATTTTTAATTTACTTTTGC
This sequence comes from Jacana jacana, assembly GCA_013400555.1. Taxonomy (NCBI): domain Eukaryota; kingdom Metazoa; phylum Chordata; class Aves; order Charadriiformes; family Jacanidae; genus Jacana; species Jacana jacana. The sequence continues at coordinate 3,516 of VZTM01018934.1, forward strand.
TGTCTTTCCAGTATCAACACCCTTGCCTCTATAAACTTCTAGCTACTGTATGATCTGTTCAGAGCTCACTCACATAGACTATCTTGTCTGATACTTTCTCTTCAGCTGGATCATTAGCACTGGAATTAAATAGCACCAGACCCACTGGTATCTCTCTGAATTTTTTTCCCTCAGTGACGACTGGCCTCTGAAACTGCTCTGCCAGGGCTTGAAGAAGGAAGTCCTGTTTGGTGCAGCTGGGAATCTCTTATAGACAATTTCTGATGCTTCTTTTTTTAATAACCCTGGGCTAGTCTCCCAGGATGAGCACTGTGAAAAGAAAAACATTACTGTTCTGAAGATGCTTGTGAACAACACTTGCAATAGCTCACAGAGATCCTGCTGCTGCATGGAGGATGAACTGGCAAATATATCACCAAGATCACGCAGTCAGATGCAGACTCCCAGTCAAGTGTCCTTCAGGACAGGGAGTCAATTCAGTAGATATATATTTTAGAGGCGAATGCAGAGCCTTTCAGACATAGCACTAGGATGGTAATTCAGCTACCAAGCACTGCTGAAATTAGGCCACTACCTAATGTATCTTGCATATGCAGAGCTTCCACCTACTCACCTGTCTACTCTGCTCAGCTCTCCTTCTCTGAAAGGGGAATAGTAATTAAAATAACATTTTTGCCTTATATTTATAAGATCTTTTAGAAATAATTCTTTGGGTAAGAGGATGTAGCTGTTAGAGACCGCTGCTTAAGCAAAACTGAAAAACAACTAAAGGTTGAGATGAGCCGCAGCCCTGAGATAATGGGTAACAAGGAGAACATCCCAGGATGCAGAACTGACTCCTCAGCCCTGAGAGCAGACAGGGAGGTACCTTTGATAAAGAGGATCCAGCTGCACCTGCCATCCTGGCTGGGAAAGTGAACAAACAGGAGCTGGGCCTGTGCCAGAGCAAGAGGTGAAAAGTGCAGCTGTGAAGAAGACATACGGCCTTCCTACCACTACCAGGAGACACTACACAAGCACAGTTGGGAGGAGTCTAATTTTAATACGAAGTGGGGACAGGTTATGCGTATGTATAGGCATAATGAATATGTGTATCAGTGTTGTATAAATGAAGGGCAAGCTGCTGCGCCAGATGCACACATTTGTGGTGGGGAGACCCCCCGTGCTGCCCAGTGCTGAATGAACAGACCTACTTTGCAACTTTCCAGGTTGTGGAGTCAATTTCCGCATGTCACTCTACAAAGATGGAAGAAGAGAGAAATAGGCTGTGTTCAGTCTGATGGGTTTTCTCCTCTCTGACACCTCATACATGTGCATCCCATGGCTGTGCCTGCTCATGTGGACAACAGTTTTGATGTTTAAGCTTCTGTCATGGGATTTCCTTGTAAAATTCCTTCTTCAGAGAAACAGAGCTAATTGTCACAGGCTGCCCAGGGAGGTTGTGGAGTCTCCTTCTCTGGAGAAGTTCAAAACTCTCCTGGATGTGTTCCTGAGTGATCTGATCTAGGTGTTCCTGCTCCGGCAGGGGGATTGGACTAGATGATCTTTCGAGGTCCCTGAAAGCTCTCAGCCAGGAAGGGACTTTACTTACTGTCGTAGCATGGCTATAGCCAGGCGGGCCTTACAGCAAGTCTGCTACACAGGCGCAGTTGGGAGGAGTCTAATTTTAATATGAAGTGGGGACAGGTTATGCGTATGTGTAGGCGTATTGAGAAATCTAATGGATATGTAACATTCTGCTGTATAAATGCAAGGCGAGTTGGCGCACATGTTTGTGGTGGGGAGACCCCCTGTGCTGCCCAGTGCTGAATAAACAGACCTACTTTGCAACTTTCCAAGTTGTGAAGTCTATTTCTGCATGTCATACCCAGAGAAGAGGGTATCCGGCAGACAATTTCCCCACAAGAATACCGCGGGAGACTGTGTCAAAGGCTTTGCTGAAGTCTAGGTAGACTACATCAACAGCCTTTCCCTCAGCTACCAGTCCGGTCGCATGGTCACAGAAGGAGATTAGGTTGAACAAGCACGACTTGCCTTTTGTGAACCTATGCTGGCTTGGCCTGATCGCCTGGATGCCATGCACGTGCTGTGGGATCTCACCCAAGATGATTTGTTCCAGAACTTTAACTGGTACCGAGGTCAGGCTGACAGGCCTGTAGTTCCCTGGAACCTCCTTACAGCTCTTCTTATAGATGAGAGTCACATTGTCAAGCCTTCAATCCACTGGGACCTCTCCAGATAACCAGGAACGCTGATAGGTGGTGGAAAGCAGCTCGGCAATCACCTCTGCCAGCTCCCTCAGTACCGTACAGCAAAGCCTGTCTGGTCCCATGGACTTGTGACAGTCCAGATGAGGAGAAGGTCTCTAACTGTCTCTGCCTCAATCACAGGGGGTGATTCTCTACCTGGGGACTCCCAGGTCAGTGCGTACAGTACCCTGAGGATAACTGAACTGGCTATTAAAAACAGAAATTTAGACTCTGATATTTGAAATTGCACTTACTACAGGCCCCAGTTGAACCAGTCTCCTCATTTTACAGTGTGTCATAAGAGATGGCCCTCTTCAGGAGTTGGCTTTCAGAGCTGCAGTTTGGACTACAGTACCAGTCTCATCTCTGCAGACTTTCATTACAAAGGAGAGAACACCCTACACAGCTATGGGGAGGCTGTTATCCATAGTCAAAATTAACTGGGCTTAACCAGTTTTGCTGTTGCATTTCTGGCACTGGAATCCTTGTGCTTTCAGGAGCAAAACTGAGTCTAAGACCCAGTGGCTCATGCAGCAACTTACTCCTGGTTATAAAGCAGCGCTGAATTAGGAGCATGTCTGGTGGTTCCCAGGAGTGCTCTGGAGGAAGTGAGAAGGTGGATGACGCCTTGAAGCTCTGCAGGAGGTTGGGGCACCTATTTCCAGACAGGCCTGAAGCATTGGCCTTGGCAGTTGTAGCAGTGAGAGGACTAGATCAAAAGGACTTTGGAGAGGCTTTCTGGCCCTGCTTCTTTGCTTGACCTTGTGGAGATGAAAAGGAGAAAGGTAAGAAGAATAAAGGTCCAAGCAGCTCCCTCAAAAGGACCACTGTGCAAGACCTGTTTGGAAAGAGGACAGATGGCCTTTGCTGTGGGGAGACCCACCACTGTGTGTCCACTTTTCTCTCAGGCTATTTGGCTCTCTGTAGTGACAGTTTTGAGCAGTTTGGGTTGCCCAAGAGGAGTCATTATTCTTACCATGAATCCAGCCTTGCCTTGGGAGTGACAGCCGTGTAGAGAAAGCCTGTGCCAGGTTTACCCCACAGTATGGCTTCTTGGCTTTATGTGTCCAAATGACATCGGATTGCATGCTATGGGCCTGTTTGTGGGAAAAACATATGTGACATGAGTGGAAACTAGGTGGTTTCATCTGCAGTGCAGATGTGGTTAATTGAAAACCAGACTGTACCTGCTACAGTGCTGGAGTCTTTGCTATGCGATAGGGGGATGTTGTTTTATTATCTTTGTTTTGCTATTTATATCAGAAGCCATTTTTCCTTTTATGCTTTGCTTTTTCCTATTGCAGTTAATTTATTCTAAAACCTCAAGGAAGAGGAAATGATTTTTTTTCTGGTGCTGAATCACTTGATGTACCCTGCTGGGTCCTATGCTCTTTGCTGGTAACATTACATCTGAGACCAAAAATCCCCTCGAGGTTCAAAGTCACTTTGGCCCAGCAGCATACATCACCCCCGGAGCACAAAGGGCTATAATGGAAAGAGAAGCCATTTGTGTATATGTTTTCAGACTTCATACATTCAGCTACTTCAAATATCCAAAGGGAAGAAAGAGAATTAAATACCAATGAGCAGAGGGAGATGAGCACTGTGCAAGTCAGTTTTCAACACAACACAATGCAAACTACTGGAAGCTTTTATAAATTCATTGAATACAGAGACACATCATCATCTTTGTTCCTTTATCCTATTACTTAAATTCACAGCTCTGTTAAGCATGTGTTTGATTAAATCTTCATCCAGCCTGGTCTTCCTGCCTAAAAAAGCCAGTAAAGTCTTTAGTGGCTTAACTTTAAACACAACTGCCCAGGTTGTTCCAGGTTCAAAGCTTGCCAAATGGATTGATCAAGCTTCCTGAGTATCTGTACTGCTGTTCCTTTTGATTATTTTTTTTTCATTCATCCTGACAAACCAAAGCTTTGCTATTGGAAGTGTATGTACCACACCTGTGATGGTAAGTGGGAGCCCAGGATTTGCATCCAAGTTTTGAAATTGGACTTCTAGTTGCTCACACATTATTACGTGGTGATGAGCAAGGCTGATTGAATTGCCTGAGACTGTTCCAGATCACCTGGGGACTGTACAGGAACTGGTGAAATAAAGCTCTGGGTAGCACTACAATTGGAATCCCTGAAGGAAAATCCACTTGTTTGCTGTATTTACAAATCTGTCCCTGATTGTCCCCTTCAATAAGCAGAACACACTCCTTCCTCTATGTCTTTTGCTGTAGTGTACATGGCAGCAACCCTCAGATCATGGTAACCTTTCTGGTCTGTAGAAATGAATCATTCCTAGTATATGCACACAAATTCTGATGATGATGCATTATTGGAAGACCTTTGTGAGTACATATTGCTCACACAGCAAAGCTCTCAGGGGCTTGGTGGTCTTACAGGCCTTCTCCTGGGCCCTTTAGTCTGTTACTAACCACCAAAATGATATCAGAGGGCAGCCTCAGAGAGGACTGGACACAAAGGAAAATTGGGGAGTTTGAACAAGGGCCTGTATTAACATCTATGGGAAGGCATTTTTGAAAACATACTGTATATCATTAACATGATTAATAGTAACTTCAAAGTCATCAGAATCTTGCTGGAATCATAATCAGAAAATATATGGTACATGACATGGTGTATGTCAAAAGAGGAATCAATAATTAGGTAAATTCATCTTTGCTCATGAGGTGAGCTTTAGGTGGGGGATTTGACAATTGAAACATGATGACTAAAATCGTATGCTGCTGAATTTCAGCAAACACTTAACAAAAAAATGAAATCCTGTGAGCCTGTGCATATAAGGCAGGTTGAGCACACTGGAGGGGCGTATTTTCACCATCATTCCATGAAGACATTAAATAATAATTTATAAATGCTTTATGTGTGAGTTACAGGAGAGTTACTGTTCACAGCTAAGCTTTTTCCACAGCAGTACCATCAATCAAAAAACTTGATGCTGATATCAAAGATATATTTTCTGTCAGTCATCTCAGGTGTCTGGAATATGGATTACCTTGCAGCAACTCACAAGTAAAGCTGAATTTGTAGACTATGTTGTGTGATACTGTTTTAACAGTTTGTAGCCTGTAAAACAGTCTGTAACTGTTTTAACAAAGTAGTGGCTAAATAGGAGATTCACTGGTATTTTTTACCTTCTGGGTAGCCATATTTCACCCAAGTGGTCTGGAGTAGTTTCTTGGTACTAGCCCAGATAATCTTGCATGCTGTGTCAGAGCATATGTTACCCTGAAAGTAAAATGACCTGTATAATAATTACTGACCTTGAAATAGGGCACCAAGCATAGAAAAAGGAGAAGTGGGTTTGATGTCACTGTTTTTCAGTAATCAATTACCCTAGGGTGCTCAAAACAAGAAAGAAGTTACTGGTGGTTAAGTACACGCTGTTGAGGTCTGCCTCAAGTACTAACTCACCAGCCTATACCACGACTTTTCAAGTGTGGCTGTCAGGGCAGGCAGAACCTCCAGAGTCCATGGGACCTTGTGCATACAAGTGCGGTTGATGATGATATGTCATGAATCATGTTGCAGAAGCTGTCCCACAAGGCATCCGAGCTTACAGGGCAGACAGAAGACAGTGCACTTGGTTTATAGCTACTTCTGAAATGTTTTTTTCATGACAATATAGAAACTGTCACATGATTACCCCTTTTAAAGCCAAATCTTGTTGGTCTTACCCTGCAGTATCTCCACAATAGCATTGTACCATGCAATCCTAACCAAGTAATTTACTATTCTTTAAAATCACCCTTGCTACTTAGAGCTTGAGACAGCAGAGTTTATCTGACTTCACAGAACACACTTCACAAATCCAGTGTGATCTGGCAAATCTTGAGCACGTTGCTCACACTAGCAGCTTCCACTGCCAGACCTCCAAAAGGACACTGTGTCCCTGCTCCATCTCACTGTGCCGGGGAGACCATCTCTGAAGGGCCATGGGGAGCTGTGACTGAACAGCATTGACTCAGACAGCAGAAGGGCAATTCCAAGAAAGAGATCCTGAGCTGGAATGAGGATAAGCATGGCAAGTGTCAGCCTCACCTCCATGCCTGGGAAGATTATGGAATAGATCCTTCTAGATGCCATATTTGGGCACATAGAGAACAGGGAGGTGATTCTGGACAGCCAGCATGGCTTTACTAGGGGCAGGTCCTGCCTGTCTAGCCGAATGGCCTTCTTTATGAGGGTGACTATGTTGGTAGACAAGGGATGACCTATGGATGTGATCTACGGGGACCTCTGTAAGGCTTCCCCACAACATCCTGCTTGCCAAATTGGAGGGATACAGATTTGATGGGTGGACTGTTCAGTGGATAAGGAACTGTCTGGATGGTTGTGGCCAGAGGGTGGTTCTTAATGGCTAGAGGTCCATATGGAGAGCAGTAACAAGTGGTGTCCCTCAGGGGTCCATGCTGGCACCAGTGCTCTTTAACATTTTTATCAATGATGTAGACAGAGGGATTGAGTCCATGATCAGCAAAGTTTGCAGATGCCACCAAGCTGTGTGATGTTGTCAATACATCGGAGGGATGGGTTGCCATCCAGAGGGATCTGAATAGACTGCAGAGGTGGGCCCAGGTGAACCTCATGAGGTTCAACAACAGCAAGTGCAAGGTTCTGCACCTGGGCCACAACAATACTCACTATCAATGCAGATTAGGGGATGAGGTATTAGAAAGCTGCCCCGAGGAAAGGCATTTTGGGGTGCTGATGGACCATTCTATGATTCTGTGATTCTACAATTCCCTGGGATGATAACACAAATAGAAGTGCTGGACGCTATTTCTCAAGCTCTTCATCTTGCATTGAGTACTCATCCTGCATTTCCTCCCCTCTTACCTGGAGAGAGTAGAAATATGTTAAGTGTTCAATCCCAAGCATAAGCATGCTGGAGCTGGAGAGGGTCTGAAGCATGCAAAGAGAGAGATGCTGTGGCATAAAGATCACAGAGATCCATTGCTGCAGCAGGCAAAGAACCAGATGAATGTGAAGTCTTCTGGCTGGGCCAATTACTCTCCATTTTGTAGCTTGACTTATATCACAAGAGAGCTTTCCTCGTGCAAGACAGTAAATTCCTTACTTTAACCTGTGCTGGAGCTCCATGCAATGCAGGAATGGTACCATTTAACTGACATCTGTGAAAGGATGGCAAGAATACTCATTCCCAGTGCATCTGGGAAGTGTTCTGCCCTGTACTTTCACCTTTGCTGTATGTCATGCCACAGCTGCTCTGACAGCAAGGATCTCTGAGAGTTTGCACCACTTCTCTAAGCAAATAAAATGGCACACCAAAAAAAAAAAGGAAAGAAAAAAAAGGGACTCAGACACCTGCTGTGAGTTTATTTTGACAAGTGTCATTTAGATGCAATAAGCTGTGATCTCTGTGGTGTGGCTGCAAACAGAACAGAGACAAGTGGGTGAACAATCCCAGCTGCTCAGGAGCAGACTGTGGCTTCTTCTGCTGGGCTGGGGGGCTGACAGAAAGAGGGAGGAATGAGGAGCTTTCAGAATGCACTTCACTGTGGGCTGTCTTTCCCTCTCTACGAAGCCTGGGGGTGCAGGAGGAACCAGTGGCATTCCTACCATGGGTGCATTGCTGTGCCTGGAATGCAGCACTCTGTGGAATGCTTTAAAAAGGGAATGCAGAGGAGGGGGATGTGCACTGTGTGGGGATTGCGGAGAGGAGAGGGAGGTGTGTGCTTGCCTGTAAGGAGGCATTTCTTCCCTTATACACACAAGCTGATGTCTCCCCTGCTGAAGCAGTTAAATGGGGGAATGCAGCAGCTAGGCTGGCAGATTCCTGCCCTGTGATATGCCAGCCACAGGGTGACGCAAGGGCTGGAAGGCACCAACTAACAAGCCATTTTCACCTGCGTAATAAGCGCTAGTGGAGATACAGCAACAGCAGCAGCAGCGGTTCTGAGTCCCCGCAGCCAGGCAGACTCCAGTGCAGCCACAGCACCATCCAGCCTTCAGTGGCCACTGCAGTTTTTTGGTGTCTCCTGCTGCAGCCTTAGAGCCGGTGACCAGCAGCCGCTTTGCAGACAGCATGTCAGCCCCGCCAGATCCCCAGGACCTGCTGCTGGCAGGCACTGGAATACACTGGGCAGCAGACAGGGTGGACCAGTATGCAGCTGGGGCTCCACTGCAGGATGGAGAAGGGGCTCAGCAGCAAGAACAACTGGTTTTTGGCTCCGCCAGGGAACACCCGCCTGTCACCATGGCGACTGCATCCCCAGGTAAAAGGCAAGGGGTACCGAGGAATGCTCAACAAAGGGGCCCTGGCAGAAGCATCTTCTGGTTGTCTCATCCCTGTCCCTCCTTGGGTTCTCCTCCTAGCCTGGCTGCTTGGAAACACTACTAACAAATTAGTGAGTGTATAGAGGAAAATGGAAAATAAGCAATTTTGGTCTTTGCAAATAATAATTTTGCTGATGTGGGGGAGGGGGGATGCAGGTCCCAGCTAAGTTCCCTAAAGCCCTTTGCAGTTTGCTAGGCACAGGACACCCATTTCAGTCAAGTGTTGGAGGATGCCTGACTTGATGGGACTCTATCCTCATTTATGGTACACCTGTGCACAACTGGAGTGACAGATCTCAAAGGAGCTAGTTCCCCATGCACCTGGAATTCCTGCATGGCTCCCTATGTTATTTCAATGTGTAGCTTTTAGTGGAATGCCTATTCTGAAGTGTTTGTGTGTTTTCTGCATGCTTTTGAGACATGTATATTTAATTATGGCCTTTTTAGTTGCTGTGTTTTCTTCCTTTTGCTTTTTTAGGTGTATTTGATTTAACATGCATTTAATTAGCCAGGGTCTGCAGGTTCATTAATTTTCACTTTACTTTTGCATTTGATTTCCCTTTAGGGCTCCTTTCTTTTAATGGGTGTATTATTATCAGATGTATATCTATTAAGATATCCCAGAAGGTTTCAGCTCCTAGTAGAAATTTTTTGGGAAAAATTACTCTATTTCCTTCTTGGCGACACTTCCTTTCTTTCTTTCCCATTGCTGCCCATCAGAGAATCCAAATAACTCAACCCTGGGGAATCTGGTATATTTACTGGGAAGTAAATGTTTCCATTATGCAGCCTGACAGCATTAAACTTGTTTTGAGTAAGTTGAGAATCGGGGTTTGGGGTAGGAATTGGTCTCCATTATGCAATAGCTGCAGGAGCATTGGGAGCTGTGTAAAAACACAGCTGAGTTCTTGGGATGAATTCTTTCTAATCCCTTCTAATCAATCAGCACAAAGAATAGCTGGCCAGAGACAACACGCTCTGCATGACTTTTTCCACTTATACCAATCTGTATGTTTTTTTTTCAGGGTCTTAGTGTACATCTGTGCATGTGTGTGCTCTTGACATGGATGTTTCCCTGCTGCTTTTCTGTCTGCTTAATGCTACTGAGTTCAGTAGTAAAATGCCCATCAGCTAATGTGGGAAATGTTTTACTGTTTTGTAGCTTTGGGCAGGCAGCTAATCTGCTGATGCGCTGCTCATACGCTGATCTGAGTGGTCGGTTGTGAAACATGACTTTTTACTGGAGAGAAAGGCATGCGGCTTGTGATGCTAGGCTGTTCTGGAGGGGGGGGAAGTGTGTGAGGAAGGGCAGGATTTGGTCTCTGGGTAGGGTTTCCTCAACAGTATAATGATGGGAAGAAGGAGGAAAGGATCTTGTGAGGTTTTGTTGTTCACTCATGGATAAAAACACAGCCATGCCGAATCTTAGTAAACAGAACAAAGAGGGATGGTCACTTAAATTACATAAATCATTAAGTTGAATGACTGTAATACTGCTTGTCTTTAATGAAGGCTTCTTCAGGCTTAACCCGATCAGTAGATTCAGACTTGTAGAACACAGAATAGAAAAAAAGAGAAGAAAAACAGAATGAAAGAAAATGGAAAAGAAAAGCAATGAAAATAATTCTTTGCTTTTGGAATCCTCTGCAAAGGGGCTTTAGACATATTTGTTTGCGTGTGTCAAACTATGGCAAGGTGGAGATAAAGTAAACAATCTAGGCCTTTCTTGGTGTTTGCTAGCTGTGTATTGATAGACCGTCAAATTAGCAATATGAGGAGTAAGATGTTTTAAATGTTCCTCATTTTGTTCTCCCTGTTTAAATAAAGGAACTGGTATGTGGTAGCATATGTGTTTAACTGACTATGGCAGAGAGAGCAGCATCCCAACCAGTGCAGTTATGTGCACACAACCTCCTTTTGTGTTTGTCACTGCAGCATCCATATTTCTGTTCGATATTACTTAGCTACAGCTACCTCTCCCTTTACTGAGGGTAGTAAATAATTTCTCTCTTCTCTCTGTGTGACTCAATATTCTTAAGTTACTGGAGAAGAGGCCTGTCATACTGCTGAATTTCTAAAACTGTCAAGTATTTCAGAAAACTCTTCAATTCTACTGCTCAGAGGGGACATTCCTAGGCTGTAGGAATGGACCCACTGGGACATACCTAGCTCCATCAACTTACAACACTGCCGTAAACTTACCACACTCCCTGTACAATGGGGCAGCTGGAGACCATTTAGACAAGGAACAATTCATCCAAACAAAAGTGAACTGATGCTATGTTTTCCAGGTAGTTTCCTGACACGTCCTGTATCTTCCTCCACACCTCTCAGGCAAGTCCTTTTTGCGAAAAACTTGGTTATACTCTTTGAGGCAAGAGCAAGGTTTGGATATTCATTCTCCCAGCGTGCAAATAACTTAAAATAAATATAGGGAATTTATCTCAAGTAGTTCAGAAGTTTTCTTATACAAGCTAAAAATTTGCAAACTTTCCCTGAACTTGGCTTTCAATTTAAGTTTGAAAACTAGCCAGGGATTGCTGAAAAGTTCAGGAATACTTTCAAGCTGGCCGTGGGCCCAGCTTTGAGCCAAACTGACCTTGTGTCAAAATTTTGTGAGTGGTTTCTGAATGATGAAAAGTAATGGATTTCAATCCTTGTTCTTCAGATTAGCCAAAATTGGCAATGATTTAGACTCATGTCTAAATAGGACTCAAAGTCCCATGAGTAGAAAGCTCAGAAATACCTCAAGCACAGTCAAGCCAATAAGGAACTGCAGATCCCACATCTGCTTCTCCTCTTTCAGAGCTGCAGTGAAGATTGACTCCAGCAGCTTCTGGGCAGGGACAAAGCAATTTCATTTTCTTTTACACTTAGCCCCAGGGTTTTGCTGAAAATGTTTCTCTCCCTTAAATGGAGACTTTCTCTTCTTCTCAGTGATGATTTTGGTTCAGGTTGAGAGGATCTTGCAGGCAGCTCTTGCAAGGACTGGAGACTAAAGGAGTCCTGAAATGCTGGTGAGCAGTAGCATGTTGAGAAGAGAGACCCATGTCATTCAGCACACCATCTCGTCACAGATTGTTTTATTGATTTTTACACATCAACCATGATTAAAATTTATTGAAAATTATTTCAAAAAATATTACACAGGTTACCAGGCATTGCCCAGGATAAATACATACGATTACTTTTAAAGAAATGGCAAAATGTAAGAATGGACTGTACGTCTGTAGCGCAGGTGTTTAGGGGGAAATGGCAGGAGATCATTCAAAGGTGATTCCTGTTTCAGGATCTGGGAAGTTTTATGCAGCCTTGTGTATTGTTGGATACAGGGTGATTTACAGGCAGCACTGGTAGATCCACATCTACATTCACATAGCTGAGGCTGAGAGAACTGCCAGTGAGCACAATGGCAGAATGCTCTTTGCCCTCAGACTAGCACCGCAGTCAGGACATCCCTGGCAGTCCTGGCCCATTTCCAGCTGCTTCTAAAAACAGGCCACAGGTCGGGTCCAGCTGCCCGAAGGAGAGGTGGCCAGTTCCACAGGAGTTGGCATGGGATGGCAAATATGGCCTATAGGAACCCTTCTGGAACAGCAAATAGGGGCTTGTTGAGATCCTCTGGGATGGCTCAGTGGCATGAAAGGCCTATGATAATGGTACTGAATGGTACCCCATGTGGTTTGTATGAGCAAGGCAAGGTGGGAAGGCAAGAAGGACTAGAAGTTGCTTGGACAAGGCAGGTAAATTGAGAAGCAGCCTCTGCCTGCCAAGGAGCAGTGAGATGTCAAATCCGGGAAGCACTTCATGCTCTAATCAGTGTAGATGTAGTGCACAAGACTAAGTGGTGCTGGCTCCTGCTGCTCCGTGATGCGGACAGACCATCTAGGCTCAGTGCTTTTAGTAAAGACATTTTAAAACTACCTTTCTAATTCACATGATTTGTAGGTGTTGAGTTTGAAAATGTCCTACATACCCACACACTCTCACCATGAACTAGCCCACTAACCCCCAGCAAGGAACTGCTTTGAGGTGCCCCTAGAAGAAGCCTGTGTTTGTGCTGATAACACTTAACCTGTAAATCTCAGTTTATTTTTTCTTTCCTGTTACTGGAGAGGGTGAGCTACTGGTATCTCTGTAGTTCAACATGAATTTGAAGTTTTTGATGGTTTTGACGGTTCTCAGGCAATTTGAGAGCCCTGTGGCTCACCTGCATTGAGAGAAGTGGGTATGAATGTATTTGCACTGCTTGGGTTTGGCACTGATGCTTTTCAGAGATATCAGAGCACAAGCAAACGCAGCAGGTTTCCCTAGGCAATTGGCTCTTTGTGGCCTTCTCACTCCTTTCCAAATATTGTTTAGCAAAAGCTCCTCCTCCCTAAGCATCCATGACAATGTACTGCTCAAGGCAGTGTGCACTCTAAGGTCAACTTCCAAAACTCAATTTTTCAAGCTACTTTAGAATGAGTCTTGATAGAGTGGATTTGCTGACCTAAGCATATGCCATAGGGGACCTAAGCAGGTCTTTGGAAATAGGCCAGGCAATCTTCCCCAGATTTAGCCCACTTAGGCCAAATTTAGTCTTACTTTGGAAGAGCATATCTTTATGTCAATTCTATTACTGACACATATTTCTTCCTCATTTAAATAATTGAATTTATTTTTTCTCTGCTCCTTGGTTTAGTTTTTCAAAACCTCTCACATACTGGTGTGAATGAGGTGACGGAGATCATTTGGTTAAGGGTCTCCCCATTCCCTGGAGTTTTGTAACTGCAATCGGATTTTTCAGAAAGGGACAGAAACCCAGCAGAATCTTCTTGGATCCTGCTGTTCCTGTAATTCTCATGAAACTTGACATTGTGGCCATTTCATACAGGCCACAATCAGTAATTTAAAAAAAAAATTCCTATTGAAATACCTTACTTCATTCCCACTTGGGTAAAGTAGGAACAATGGCTCCTGTTGGGTTCCTCCAGCAAGTGCTTTTCACCCATCTGGTGGTGAAAAGCGCTATTGGAGGTGCATATAATCTCCTGGCTAAAATATGTGTAGCAATGCGGTTCTCACCCCCATACGGAACCCCCTGTTCCCCACAGGGATAGAGGTAGCTCCATTCCCAATTTGATTTCCGTGCTGATGAGTTTTCTTCAGCCTTCAGGGCTGCAAATGTGTTGAGGATGAGATTGAGACAGATGAAAGAATGGAGGGTGATTCACCTGCCTTATTTTAATCTTCATCACTTGGTAATGAAATGTTTTATTTATATGCAAGGAGCTGAAGAGGAGAGGTTGGGGAGGAGGAGAATGGCAAGGAAGGGAGAGGCTTTGAATGTCACAGTTGCAGCAAGCATTGATTTTTGCATGCTGCAGTATTTCCTGGGCTGCAAGTCTCCTTGGGCTGGGTGATTCACTGTATCTCACTGGTGTAAGGGTCCTGGGAGGCACAGCTTCTTTTTTCAGCAGCTCTGGAAATGCCATTCAATGGCATGTCTTCATCTTATTTTTATCCCCCAAAACTGTAGTGTGCAGAACATATGCTCAGTCTGCCTTGGGATGACAAGTGCAGCAAATACCTGAGTGCTGCTTTTGGCTCAAATGCTCCTTGAAAAGTCCCGTGAAGTCAGTGCAACTGGGTGGTCTGGGCTGACCTGTGATTCTCAGGACAAGCCTTTAGGCGTTTAGACCATCAGACCAGATTTTGCCCTAAGACCTAATTATTTTGTACATGCTTGTTTTAGCTAAAAGTTCCTGAAATACTCAAGGAGTTGTGCTGTGTACCATCAACAGGGAATGGAGTTTTTTAAATGGGTGACAGGAATTGCCTCACTTCCCCTCCTCAGTAGTTAGTAACTTAAAATGAGCCAAGTATGTAGCCTTTTTCATTTTTATGCAGCATTTATATCCTTGTTTCTGTTTTTCTTGGTGCATTCTCTTGCTGCCAGATCAGAGCTGCTTACAAAATTCTGGGTGTTCTTGTTTTTCTTGGGTTGTTTGTTGCTTTTTTTCTGAAAGAAAAGAAGGCCTTCACATAGTAAACCACATTTCAAATAATGAAGCATTATTTGTAATTAATTTTCTAATTTTCAAAAGGTAAATCTATGTGCTGCTGTGGACTTGGCGTGATTCAGCACTCAGGAACACACTGCATACTTAGTATTCTTGTTTTTTAAGACACTTCTTATTTAAGGTCAATCTGTTCCTGTAAGAAACCCCATACATTCAATACTGAGACTAAATTCTTGACACTTACCTTCAAGATGAGATCTTAATCACCTATTTTAGTCTTCCTTTTTTCAATACAGTATTTAAGATTCTATTTATATGGAACATAAGCACATTCTTAACTGCTTAAAAGAAGGTCTTAAGCATATGCATAAAGGTGAGCCTGTGTTTTACTGATTTTAGGGATAAATGAAGCTGAAGATACATCATGGACAATATGGCTTTATTGCACATTAGGCCAGACTGCTTTAGGTCACTTGGGTGTAAAATGGAGACACCTATCTCATTATAACACTGTGAGAATTGAAATTTAAAGACATTGAAAACTTGGAATAAACACCATTATAATGCTGTTTATTTTGGTCTATTGTCTGTTTCCAGGTGAGACTAAAAATTGTTGGAAATTACTACAGCCTTCTCTTTCAAATATCCAGGTGTTACCTCATAAGCATTGGCTTTATACTTTATTCTGCCTAAAAGTAACAGCTTTTCCAGCTGTTATAAGAGTTCTTTAAATGTTCCTTTCACTGCTGTAATGATGCATCTGCCCTTGATACAGCCTCCACTTATGATGTGTTGTATCAGAAGAGGTAGTGGTTTCTTCAGAGATTATTTTGACACAATTGCCATTAACAGCTACAGCATTCCCAACATCTTCTTCACATAGCAGTGACTCCCATCCTGGATGTGGTACTGCAGCAGGGTGTTTGCTTGGATGCAGGTGAGGAGAGAACATGGGAGGATGCTTGCTGAAGGGTGCATTTTCTGCAATGGTGACTCTGCAGACTCATAGAGTTATGTCAGCTTGAGGCTTTAGTGTGCCATTCAGGACATGAATTATATCCTATTTTTCAGCAGTGCTGAATTTCTTAACTACAGCCGATGATTTAAAGTTTGTAGATTTAAAGACACTATTAACTGTGCTCAGTAAAAACCAAATGTGTGGGACAGCCTCGCCAAGCTGAAAACCTTCCTGCTCCAAACCACATAGGATCTTGAGCTTCTCTTCTCTCTCAGCCATTTTTCTGTGCAAGTATCATGTCCACACCTCCAATCACATGCTAGCACCCCTGAATGAACCTTGTGGCCAAGGAGGAGGAACTCTGGCACCAGGACACAGCTTCCAGCCATGGAGCTAGGCAAGAGTCTCTCACTGACAGTGCTGGCAGTGCTTTGTCTCTCAAACACAGTCCAAGGAGGCTGGTCCTCATCCCATCAAAGCAGTCTTAATATGCACATTTTATAGTCACATATGCAGAAGCTATGGATCTGGATGACATCTCCAACCTTTCCCTGCCTGTGCTGCATTAGTCACCAGCTGTACAGCCAGACAGGCTAAAAACTCTCACTCTGAGCAGCCTTTGCGGCAGAGCTGTGTAGAGAGGGGCCACAGACAGCGTGAGCCAGTGGAGTTGGTACACTGAATTTCTTCTTCTGGGCCTGGCCCCTTACACTGTACTCCACAAAGCACTCAGGGGGACCTGTAAAGGAATTAGGGGACAGACAGACTGCATTTATGGCTTGTAACGAGCAAGGGAGTTTTGCCTTTTACAGGCCTAATCCTTTCCCCAAACTTGGAGGTAGAAAGGCTGGTGCAAGGAGGATGCCTACACCCACAAAAAACAACATTTTGCATGCCAGAGAGGTGAGGGACCCCTCAGTTCATATAGTCTCCAGCATTCACATAGTCAGCAGAGCAGTTCTGGTTGGAAATGCTTTTAATCCCAAAATCATTGGCAGAACGAAGGGCTAGATTCTGAGTGAAGCCTAAAAGTCACTCGAAGTCTGACACCACTGAGTTAGCGTTCACAGAAAGATATGAGGTTGGAAGGGACCTCTGGACCCCTCTGCCAACCCCTCTGTCAGAGCAGATCCACCTAGAGCAGGTTGCACAGGAGCATGTCCAGGCAGGTTTTCAACGTCTCCAGAGATGGAGCATCCACCAACTCTCTGGGCAGCCTGTTCCAGTGCTCTGCCACCCTCAAAGCAAAGAAGTTCCTCATGTTTAGATGGAAATTCTTATATACAAGTTTCTGCCCATTTCCTTTGTCCTGTAACTGGGCACCACTGAAAAAATACTGTCCCCCTTCCTCTTGACACCCATCCTTGAAATATTTATCAGACTCCACCCCCGCCCAGTCTTCTCTTCTCCAGACTAAAAGGACCCAAGTCTCTCAGCCTTTCCTCATAAGAGAGATGCTCTAGTCCCCTGACCATCTTTGTAGCCCTTTGCAGTACCCTTTCCAGCAGTTCCCTGTCCTTGAATTAGGGAACCAAGAACTAGACAAAACTACTCCAGCACCAAGGCATAGTGGAGGGACAGGATAACCTTCCCTCAACCTGCTGGTCACACTCTTCTTGATGCACCCCAGGAAGCTATTGGTCTCCTTGACCACAAGGGCACATTGCTGACTCACAGTCATCCTGTTGTCCACCAGGACTCCCAGGTATTTTTCCAGCAGGTCAGCCAGCCCCTAGCCTGTATTGGTGCATGGGGTTATTCCTGCCCAGGTGCAAGACCTTACACTTGCCCTCGTTGAATTTAGTCAGGTGCATCTCTGCCCAGCTCTCCAGTCTGTCCAGGAGTCTTTGAAGGGCAGCACAGTCTTCTGTGTCAACCACCCCTCCCAGTGTTGTATCATCAGCAAACTTGCTGAGGGTCCCTGCATCCACAGCGTTGATGAATATACTGAGGAGGACTGGACCCAGTACTGACCCATAGGGAACACCACTCATTATGGACCTCCAAGTAGATTCTGCACTACAAATCATGACCCTCTGAGCTCTGATACTAAGCCAGTTTTTAGTCCACCTAACTATCCATTCATCTAACCCATACTTCCTAAGCTTACCTACAAGGATGCTGTGGAAGATGGAGTCAAAAGTCTTGCTGAAATCAAGGTAGACAACATACATCCGGTCATGCCATTGTAGAAGGCTATCAGGTTATTCAGACATGATTTCCCCTTGGTCGGTGTTGACTACTTCTATAGCTTCTTTTTCCTCCATATGCTTTGAGATGACACCCAGAATGAATCATTCCATCAAATTTCCAGGGATGGAGGTCAAGCTGACTTGCCTGTAGTTTCCTGGGTCCTCCTTGCTTTTTTTGAAGACTGGAGTGACACTGGCTTTTCTTTCATCATAGAATCCTAGAATTATCTAGGTTGGAAGCGACCTTTAAGATCATCTAGTCCAACCACCAACCTAACTCTGATTAAAAAAAAAAATTCAACAAAAACCCCCACATCACTAAACCATGTCACTAAGCACATTCACACCTCAACCACATTCCTGGACAGCCAATTCCAATTCTTAATAATCCTTTCTGTGTAAAATTTTTCTCCTAATATCCAGTCTGAATCTCTCCTGGCACAACTTGAGGCCATTTCCTCTTGTCCTATCACCTGTGATGTGGGAGAAGAGACCAATCCCTGCCTCTCTACAACCTCCTTTCAGGTAACTGTAGAGAGCGATAAGGTCTCCCTTCAGCTTCCTTTTTTCTAGGCACCTCACCTGTTTGCCATGACCTTTCAAAGATGATGGAGACTGGCCCAGCAATAACTTCTGCCAGCTCCCTCAGCACTCATGGGTGCACATCAGGACCCATGGACTTGCAGATATCCTGTGTACTTAATAGATCTCTAACTTGATCTTCCCCAACCAAGCCTGCCTTCATTCAGACTTTCTCTGTTACCTCTGAAGCCTGGAACTCCGAAGGCTGGCCGGAGCAGTAAAGACTGAAGCAAAGAATGCATTTAGCAACTTCACCTTTTCTGTCACCATGGCATCTCATTCAACAGCAGGCCCCTTTTGCCTCCAATATACTTGTAATCTTCCCAAGTGATCAGTCCCTTTTTCTACTCAGTGTAAACGTCCTTCTTCCACTTGAGCTTTTTCAGGAGCTCCCTGCTTAACCATGCAGATCTCCTGCTTCTCTTGCATGATTTCTTGCTCTTAGGGATGCACCGACTCTGAGCTTGGGAAAGGCGATATGTGAATATCAACCAGTTCTCTTGAGCCCCCCTACCTTCTAGTGCCCTAGCCCATGTGTTTCTCCAAGCAGTATCTTGGGGAGGCTGAAGTTAGCCCTTTTAAATTCCAAGGTTTCAGTCCCACATGCTGTTTTGCCCATACTACCCTTGATCCTGAAACTCTATCTGTTCACTGTCACTACAGCCAAGACCGTAATATCCTCCACCAGTCCTTCTTTGTCAGAACTAAAGCCAGTAGTGCACTACTTCTTCTTGGCTCCTCCACCACCTGAGTCAAAAAGTTATCATCAATACACTGGATGAACCTCCTGGACTGAACATGCCTGGCTGTTTAGCTTTCCCAGCATATCTCAGGTTGATTGAATTCCTTTATGAGAACCAAGGATTGTAAGGCCTCATCAGCATCCCCATCATGATAATGTGATCTGTAATAAACACTCACAACCATGAATGTCATACTGGCCTGCCCCTTAATTCTCACCCACAAGCTATCAACTGCTCTTCATCTGCCCACAGGGAGAGCTTTAGAGATATCTCTTCACACTGTATCAATTCCTTACCATGGAGATCAACATCTCCACCCTTCCTTTCTTGCCTGTCCCTTCTGAAACTTCTGAACAGCTTGTAGCCCTGCCTCTGAACACCTTGTTCATCTGTGTGAGGTCAGTGGTGTCCCCCTCCCCATTCAGGGAACATGCACGAAAGCTGCAGTCCGGGCAGGAGGTGAACAACTGCAGCAGACAGACCCAGGGAGCGCAACATCTCATCTCTGTTCTCATCTATCGAACATCATACCCATGTGCCTTGTGGGAGGGTTGTAATGAGATTTCTTGTGTACCATCTCTCCACTGACAACTGACGTTTGGGGGGAGACTGATTTCCAATAAATCTTAATAAATCTTTCCCTTGATGTCATTAATTTAGAGACAAAGTAGATGCACTTGCTGCTCATATGCATAGGAAATGTTTTGCCTTTCAGGATATTTTCATTCCTGTTGACTTCAGCAGTGAAACAAGCTGGAAATTAAACGTGCGCTTCAACTGAACTAGAGGCTTAACTGCTCTGTGTGCAAGTATAGCTGTGTTATATGCACAGTAATCATACGTTATTTGCAGACTGATTGTCTGTGATGTGGGGCTGACCTAAAACTGAGGCTGGTTCCTTTCTTTTGCAGCTTTTTCAGCTTCTGCAGTTCTTCAAAAAAGCCCTAATGCAGCATTCATGTTGTTGCTGTTTTCTCTACTGCTCTAGCAAAAGTATCACTATGGCTGAATATAGAATTGGTTTCTTAGGACCTCTTGATTATCCTGAAATTCTATGTGTATAATCGGTGATTTCAGACCATAATTAGTTTGTAGAAAAGATATTGGGCCCAAAGGCAAAGTGTGAGAGTCTTGCTTTCACTGATCAGAAGTCCATATGCCAAAATGTATGGTAAGTGGCATCTTGGTTACAGGCAAGATATGATTTTAACATCATCGAAAAATTTAGAGTAGATTTTTAGTAGGTGACATCTAATTCTCTACTTACAAAGTTTCATGTTTAATGTGGGTACATTGCATGCAGGACTGAAAAGTCAAGCAAGAAAATAATCACATGCACAGACACGGAGTCAGCTGGCTAAAATCTGGATTTCTTTTCTATGGGTGAAATAGGAACTTTGCCTTTGAAAATGCATACCTGTCTCTGCTGGTGCCAAGAGAAAAAACTGAATTTCCTGAAATTTCCATCTCCACTGTTGCATCATTCCTCAAGAGAGAATAGTGCAACCAGTGGTAATAAATCAGCCTGGGTCCAAGGATGTTTAACCACTTTCACTGTCTCCTTGATTGGCATTATCCTCAGAGGGATAAATTAAAGAAGAAAATATATAATCTGGGAAGCTTTGCAGCATCATCTTTGAAAAAGTGAGCTCAATGCTTTTCTGAGATTTCTTTGGTGGAGGAATACTAATCGCAGTGCTGAAGATGTGCTCTGATTTTTCCGTTTGTGGGGCCTTTCAGGCTGAGACTCCAACAAGTCATTCCTCTCTCCTGGAAAATGTAGGACAGCTATTTTTACTTACGTGCATGAAGATTTTTATCTTTTATCTACCTGTTTTTCACTTCTAAATTCATATTAAGAATCTTTAGTTATGTTTTGCAAAGGCATTTACCCTTCCAGCTGAACAACATACAGGGAATACCATGTATTATTTGCGGTCTCTACTGACATTACTGACATTGCTAAATTGCTGAAGCAATGCATTTCAACGTTTCTAAACATTATTTCCTGTGGAGCTTTCTCTTCCATAGAATGATTTGCTGTTTCCCCTTGAGATGAAGGGAAAATTGAAAATAATTTGACATTTTCCCATAGGATAGAATTCTTTTGCACTGACCTCACTTTGAGCTAGTGTCAGGAAAAGCACAACTGTGGCCACTATGCTTGATTTCAACCCTACATTCCTGACTTACTCTTTGCCATTGCTGCCTGAAGAATAACAACATCAACACAGTTTACTGTCAGCCTGAAAAGATTTATTAACGCTGACTGCTAGTGCACTAGCGAGTAGGCCTTGTTAGCACTCGACAGGAGTGTGTCCTTTGTTCTCTGTCACTGAGAAAAATGAAGTTGCCTCCTGGTCCAGCCCATCCAAATGCTGCTGAGCTATAATATCTTCTCTCTTTATGGCAGATGACTTAACCACCCATGTGGTGTTCCCCAACCTAGCAGCTGCCCAGTGGCCTTGGATTCAAATAATAACGTAGTGCTCCCTCCCTTACTCAATTAAAACTATGACTGGCCTGTTGGTGCTGAGCAAGGGAAGGAAAGCCAGTGAAGACAGCAAATCTGATGACTCTTTCTTCTTGGGTTCTAAACAAGAACTTTTTTAACACTATCCCTTTTCCACTGTGTGTGCAGAAGACCATAAGGTGAGGGATGGCAGCAGGAAATATTTCTTCTTTCATCTTAGTTTGGTCCCAGTCCTGTTCCAGCTTCTTCTGTTACTCTTTGAAAGTGCACACCAACCATGATTCACAGACAACTAGGAATGGCTAATATTGTGTTTTGTTGTCTTTTGGTGGTAATTTATTTCTTTAACGAAAAACAGCTTTTGGGTTGTTTTGCAGGAAAAGCCCTGCTTTTCTTGGGGTATGAAATCACTTCTGCAAACAAACTTAAAGATAGCATTCAATGGCTTAAATTGGAAAAACTTTAGCAACAATCATTGAATAACCTTCAGCATAAAACAGTAATAACAAGGATTCTTAATCAAAGCAAGATTGGTTTGGAGACATTATAGAAGTTGAACTGTGCAGTGATAGTTGGAGACTAACAGTGTAGGGCTACATTGAAGGAAGTAAGAAAGGGAAAAAAGATACAGCAAGTATAGGCTTATTAATTTGATCTAATCAGTATTGATATAAATATTAAGGTAAAAGGAGAATTAAAAAAATGCATCACAGATTTATAAATGTGAACTGTGAAGACAACCCATATAGTTCACCTCCATAGGATACTGATTGTTTTCTGACTGGGTTCCCATGAAGTGTAAAACTTAGTACAATGTGGAAAATTGCTGGCTGAGCTGAAGAAGGTGGAGGGCAATGCAGTCATGACATGCCACATGGTACCTAAAGAGCAGACAGCTTATGCTGAGAGGGAAATGGCAGTGTGGGAGCTGCCAGTGTGGCTCCTCAGCCAGTCTTGTGACATATCTTAATATGTTTGGTACCAAATGCCAGAGCAGACTATGGGTATATGTTGTGAGTCAAGGCAAGAGGTAACTGAAACATCTTACCAGGGCAGCTGGTTGAGCGAGTCGGTTATGGGCTGTAGAAATACACCCCGATACCCTGCAAGGATGAAAAGATCTGTGTTTGTTGAGCTGTATCCTCTCTACAGTGAGGGCGTAATGCACAAGTGTTGATTCAGCTTTGGATTTGACCTTGGGATCACCATTTTCTCTCAGTGCTGTGGGTAACTCTATACTGGTTATGTAGAGTCACTATCACCCTCTGATGAAATGGTGACAGAAAGAAGAATGTCGTCAGAGAAGAAAAATATTGAAATGTTAAATACTTGACACTTGGTTTTAATGTTTTCCAAAACATACATTTGCTTGATAAGTTTTAATTTGGAAAAAAAGAAAAATAATTTAAAAGTCCACTTTTTCTGCAATGACTGGGAAAACCGAGCAGATTCTTTTACCTAAAACTTTCCAATCTCCTCAGAGAAAGAGGAACTAATCAATGAAAGTAGTTTTGAAAAATGTAGTACCTCTTCCCATCTATGTTAGTATCAGTGAGCAAACAGCATCTCTTCAGACTAATTTGTGAACCAAACTTGGAAATGATTTATCTATATTTGGAATTATGGACCGATCATGAATATTGGAAATGTGGGCTGTACTGCTTAATTGTAGCCTCTTATATGTCACATGATTATTTAACAAGAGGCCTTGATTAGTGCAATGAGCGAACACATCTTTTATACATACTTCATGTGTATCCTTTTAGCATTCTTGATTCTGCCACTTTCAGTGTTTATTTTATCGCGATACTGATACTTACATATTTGTCATTGGCCTTGGCAAACATTACTTTGCCAAAAAGATCACTTCTCAAGCATTGACAGGGAGTGATATATGGATTCAGGTAATATAAAATATAAAAACATTTAAAAGTGTAGTAGATGCTGAAAAACGTTAGTATCATCCCCTCTATACCAAAATCAACAAAATAGCGCTTATTTGAGTAGCAGCACTTTATGTGTCCAGCTATGGAAATTTTATTAGATTAACTCAGAACCAGCTTTAAGAAAGGCCTATTTGATTGCTTGCTTAGCTCTGCTGTAAGTTAGAGGCTTTTCTTGCCTTTCTTGTACATTTAAGTTTCTCCTGGGTATTAGGGTGGCTGTAATTCTCACCTCAGAACAAGAGTGGGTGTTGCAGCTCCAGCGTATCTGCTCCAATCCCACATCTCTTGCCCATCTCTGGATGCAACATTAATAAACATTAATTAAACATCCTGCATGTAACATTAATAAACATTAATCCTTTTGTGGATCACAGGATCCACAAAAGATGACTATGCAAGGAGGCTGGTAGTTTCATCATTTGTTGTTTGTTGCAACAACTTTGCATAAAAGTTTATTAAATTTGGGAAAGAAGACTTTATCTTTCCTGAAGATCTCAGTAAACATTCAGCTGTAGCAAAGTTCAGAAGAGCCTTCTCTGCAGTACCTTCTCATTGGATTTAAAGCTGTTCCATGAATATAAACTACAACATATGTGATCTTCCTTCTCAGCAGCAAAAGCTGCTGATATAAAAAAAAGTCAATGTGCTGCCTGGATTGAAAAGTAATCTGTTTGTCGCACTGTGAAGGTCAATGGAGCTGCAACAGTCCAGGATACCTGACCTACTTGACCCCTGAGATTATACTTTTATATGGTACAAAGGTAATAGTGTATCTATTTGTATGATGACTCCAGAGGTACATGAATGTTTGAAATGTTAGCTGTACTGCTTAATTGTAGTTTCTTATATGAATCACGTGATTATTTAATGAGGATCTTTGACTGGGGGAATGACCACACACTTCTTTCCTACATACTTCATATGTATTTTTATACATATTTGGTTGTGCCACTTTCAGTGCTCATTTTCTATCCCAGGAGAGATTCCACCAAACTTTAACAATTATTTCACAATCCAAGTGACTTTTGTGAATTCATCTTGGTGGCAAGTATATTTCCAATATTCCTTGGTCTATGTTTTGGTTTAAAATATTAACAAGCTTTCAAATGCTGCTGCCAAGCCACCCCCACACACTTGAAACACAAACATAATAAAAGGCAAATTCTTTCCAAAGACAATACTGATTGTGGAATAGATTCCACTCCCTGACCAAAGAAATGACAGATTAAGGAAAACCAGAAAGAAATAACAGACTTGGAAATCTGAAGCTGGGTGTGGATAAACAAGAGAAGTTCATGGCAGTCCTTTGAGCACAGAGGAAACAAATATTTGGGAACAAAAAAATGGAGACTGGTCAGGAAAACATCTGGAAGTAGTGCCAGATTGTTGTTTCCTTTTTGATCAGCCTAGTATTTTTCTTATAAAATTCAAAGACCCAATTTTCATGTTTGTCAATATTTACAAATCTCAATCTGCATGTAAGGAGGAAAATGAGGTCTCAAAGAGAATTCTGTGGATGATTAAAATAAACTTGATATTCTGTGTTTTGCTGACTCAACCTAGATAGCCTGAGATTTTGAAGTGCTGGGAATGCCTAACTCCTTTTCCATTTGCTGTCATCTGAGAATGCTACAGCCCTCTTACAGAAAGGACTTTATTTAAAGGAGGAAACTCCAGGCACCCATGATTAGAAAATTTTAGCTTGTGTTCCAACACAGCAATATCTTGCCGAGCTGGTAGCAAGGGACATTAACTGGAATCAGCTTTCTTAGTTCCTGTTTGTTGCTGGTGATGCACTTGTTGCTGGAGAGTTTTGGTACCCTGACTAATATTGCAGAGCAGGGAGAAGCTCAAAGAAATAAAAGAGAGCAAAGAGAAAGAGTGTATGAAAATTGGCTTGTGCTGAATATGACATTATTAAATGTTTTCAACTGCAAACAAACACTTTCTCCCATCAAACACTATGATTAGCTGAGGACAAAATCCATTTTTAAATAGCTCTCTAGATTTTTCTTATATGGCTTTGAGGCAACATTGTTTTCCACAATTACAAAGGGACATATAATAAATAAATATAATAAACAGTGAATATATTTTCTACCAAATGTTTGGGTTTTCTTTCACAAATCAATTGTATTACACTTATGTATTAAACTTTATGACATGCCATTGAATTAGTGTTGAACTGTGGGTGTTTTCAATTGCAATGTGTACAAGATAGAGAACTTCCATCCAGTTTGAATTTCAAATGCTGGGGTTTGAGTGGGACTGAAAGTTAGTCTCATTATCTCATGGGGCAAACCCGTGATTTTTGAGGAATTTTGAGACTTTCTTCTGCTGTTTTCTACATGGGACCATTCCATGGGGATCTCTGGAGGATATCTTTCGGACGCTCCAATCATCAGGTGATGCTCATATCCAGCTGGACATTACCTTTTCAACACAAGATGGTACTACATTTCAGAGACACTCCCCTCCCCCCCCATCCAACAACACCTGTTGAGAGGCTCATGTTTCAGTGAGCTCATATTTCTATGATTCTATGGCTTTTAAGAAGCATTTTTCTCTGCTATGCTTCTACCTTCTATTCCTGACTACTTCCACTTGTTTTCCCCTTATAAATATAAAAGTAATTAGGGCTATTTTAAAAGTCAGCTGCTGGCCCTTGAGACATTACTGCACCAATAAAAGGCTTTGGTTCCTTTTCAAGACTAGCTAGGTGTCTTGTTGCCCTACTGTCTGTTGATCTTCTCTATTTCTGGTTCACATACAGAAATAATTAATGAAAAATATATGTATTTCTGGAAGTCAGCCTGAGACAAAGAATCTTCAGTTTCCTCAGGAAAAACACCTCAAACAACCCAAACAAAAAGTTGTTTTTATTAAATCCCAGCTGTTTAATTCTCTCCCTGACAATTCCTTTCACTCCACTTTGGTAACTATTTACTGTTTTTATGAAAAGTCAGCTTTGGCAAAAGACACCATTTCTACATAAACAAATTGCAGTGCAGTTTGCCAGAACCACTGTGCAATAAATGCAAACCTTTTCAACAAAATCTGTTTTCTTACCTAAAATTGTTGGCTGACTTTGCAGAATTAATTTTTAGCAAAGCAGAGATTTATATTGGTGAAACTGATGCTGGTTTCACAGAGGAATAAGCTGGCATGCAGTGGGTTGTTTTTTGGGNTTTTGCTTTGCTTTGCTTTGCTTTGCTTTGCTTTGTTTTGTTTTGTAGGAGTGAAAAGCTGGACTGAAGTGAAGGAGAAAGGCCAAGGTGCAGTGGTGAGTTTCCTGTAAGGCAATTTGGCTGGAGAACTGAAATGACAACAGCTGCCCATTGTCCCAAACACTAATGTGTTCAAGTCTTTTTTCATGTTTTTTCTCCATCTTTTCCCTGTCCTTAGAGATGAGTAACGGATGAGCTCTCAGAGCTGGCACTCTTTGCCAGCAGCATTTTGTACGGATTCGTGGTGGTGATAGAATCACCACAATAATAGACTAGATAATAGATAGCAATGGCAAGGTAGTGACAAAAGCGCTGATATTTGCTCATGTGCTATGCTATCGGCTCATGAGTGGGAAAACTCGAGTAACACTTGACAAGTCTTGTTTTCTCCATAGGAAAATGCATTTGTCCATGAATCTGCCCTCTCTGAGTATTATTCAACCGGCACAGTGGTGAGACCCAACTCACACCATCTGGTTTGGAGCAAGGCAAAGGGAGGAGACCAAGTCTTGAGGCCTGCCACATCTCTCCTACTGTGGATTGCCTTGTTTATTTTCTGGTTTAATTTTCATGAGCAATGCGCACTTCTCCTGCTGTTCTGCTCACTGTGGGGTTGTTACAAATGTTTACCAAGAAAAAAGACGCACTGTTATCTATCTCAGTTAGTAGTTGCTTGCACAAGGGAACTACATGGGCACGCTGGACCCCAAAGATGCTGAGTGTGAGACCGCGTGATGCAGACTGTCCTTTCAGCATCAGGTACTGACTTTGCATTCCCGAGACCTTGATTAGTCTAGGAGAAACTCCCTCTGGCAAGTGCTGTGATATGAGGACAAGGGGCAGAGTGTGATATGGGGTGGGTATTCCCAGGGAGTCTGGTGCCAGCAGAAGCACCACAGTGTGGATGTGAGTGCTGCAGATGATGTAGAGACACAAGTAGTATCTCCAGACAGGGAGCAAATGGGAAATGGTAAGAGAGATGTTACTGAGATGTAGGGGCAGTTGAAACCAGACAGTAGCAAGCAGTGCACTGTGGATGATCTGTGATGTGATGCATCTGACTGTCCACCCCAGGCACCACCATGCTCTATGGAAGTGCCTTGTGAGCTGAGCTTCTGCATTTCTCTGCACATCTGGAAAAAATAAGCCTCTCAGCAGGACTGAGCAGCTGAAGCTCAATGCTGTGCCGTTGTGCTGGTGCAATGTGTTCTTGGGCAATGTAAACGTGCCTCAGAACAAAATGGACATTTACCACTATCCAGTTTGCAAAAGTGTGAATTGGTTTGAAAAGACAGCCAGACTCCTACTTTTGACGATAACTGGTCTGTACAAGGTTTGGGAAAGAAGAGGACACTCATCAGGAGGTTCTGGTATGGAGGATTGCATGGAGATTGTAAGTCAAGTGGAGATGGGAATGGCATGCAACCGTTTTTAGGACAGGGATGAAGGTATGCCAGAAACCTCTACTGTGCGTTGCTCTTGGTTTATGGAAGCCATGAGGTCTTCAGGCTTGCTGTATAACATTTTTTATTCTTTAGTACTGTTTTCCAGAGGTCAAGCTGTGCTCCTGAGCCTTAATTTCCTAAGTACCCTAATACAGTCTGCCCCAAACATAATCTGCTGTGCCATTTATCTGCACAAAATAGTGTGCAATAGATTAATGGCAGAAACTCCAGCAACCCTTAACTGGGTGGAGTGGAAAAAAATATGTATTTGAATCCTGAATAAAATATGAAGCCTATTCTTAAGATCTAAATGTGTTTTGAAATTATGTTTAAATAAAGCAGAAACAATTGCCATCACTTTTTACACAAGACTGCATCTCTTGTTTCCTTTAAAAATCTCTGCTGGAGTTCCTCCAGTAAGCCCATAACATCTCTGCCAACCTGGCATGAGCAATGCCTTGCTGTAAGTACCAAGGGACATGTGGGGTGGCAGACTTGGACCCTTGGCCACTGTAAACCAGCAGAGCTCCACTGAGGTCTCTTCTCTGGTTCTTTGGGTTCAGGTGGGCCATGTATTTGAAATGGTCTATTCTGAAAGCTGCCTCTACCCCTAGCCCATCCTTGGGAGGGGCAGATCTGATCCCTCACAGTTTGCTTGCTCTTGACTTTTCCCTACTACTACATTTCTATCATGATTTTTCCAAGGAAGTATTCAGCAATTGCTTGGGAGGCTTTTGGTCCCCCCCTTTTTGTTTTCATTGACTTGCAGGCATGGAAAACTGTTCACAATATGCTAAATACCGTTGTTAATTTCACACTGTTTACGAGCTCCGCTGTGTCCTGACCTGTCACAGCAGCAGATTAAATGGGTGTTGACCTTTCTCTGATCTGCAAATTGAGAAATTTCTTCGCTATATCCCTTAGTTATGAAACCAGGATTATTCCAGCAAAGATAAAATCTGAAGGCCATCAACTGCTCTTGATGAGCTCCTCACCAGCTTGGAGCAGGAATACATTTCTCCCTACTGTAAAATTAGCTGGGTGCATTGTGGGAGAGTGTGCACCATCTCTTTTAAATGCTATGCTTAAAGCCAGGATGTTCTTTGTTTATTTTCTGAGTTGGAAAATAAAGCTCCTGGCACCATGCTGTGTTACCGTAGGAGTTAATACGTGGTTTTGTATCCAGGCCATTTCCCAGGAGATGAGATGTTTGCAGGTCATCCCTATTATCCGAATTTGGCCTACTTGCAAGCAACCTTGCAATTCTGCTTCTTCTGGGGACTATCACTTCATCAAGCTCATTTTTTCCTCTCTTTCTCTCCTGAGCATCAGCTGGAAATCCCCTCATATGGTCCTGTAACTCCCCACATAGGGAATGAGTCCCAGAGAATGAATCCCTGTTAGTGCCTTCCTGCTGGCTGGTGAAGTCCTTGTGTCAGACAGTCCTTTTTTCCATCAGCTGGTGACACCCAGCCCCTTCTGACACCATGACAGCGTACCTGAGATGCCTCTCTCTTCTCTCTTTCCCATCTGTCTCTTGAGGAAAAAGAGCATTGTTATCTGCTGTGACAGGAAGGGTTATGCAGAGGAACACTCCTCCTGGAAAGCAGATGGGACAAATTTAAGAGCAATCAGTAAGATATACTAAACTTTTTTCATGTTGTTTGCTCTCAGAAGCCCAAATCTTCAGGTACTTTTTGCTTAGAAATCCTTTGGTATAGGGCTGTTGATAGCACACAGTGACAAGGTGCAGGGCAAGGATGAGAAAGCTCTGACAAGAGCTTCTGACGGGAAGGTGGAAAATCTTGACAAACAATTTCCATGTTATTAGTTTGCCACTTGTTTGTCTTTGGAAGGAAACCAAATTTGACCAAATAAAACTTCAAAATCCAGCCTAGAATGCCATCTTTTATTTTATGTGTTATTAGCTGCTTATCTCAAACCCTGTTAGACTGTGAGCACCTGGTAACAACTGCTATGTGTCTGACTGCCCTTACATATTGGCTGCCTCTCCAGCACTGCAGGCCCCAGCGAGGATACTGCAACAAGCAGACCTTGAAGGTCTGCTGAGGGTCAACCCTTATTACCCCAACATGCTCTAGAGCCGAAGGGTTATAGCGGATGGTAGAAACCCCTTAGTTCTGTTTTGTGTCTCTCTTTATAAATAGCTAGGCACCTTAAGACAGGCTGCAATACCCTGCTGGGATGTCGCTATTTTTGCAGTCCTCTGGATTTAAAATATTTGCTTTGCAGCTCACCTTTAAAAGGACAAAAGTGCTGAGGAACCTGAAATAAGGCTGGCCCTTGGCCATCCTCAGGAACCGTCTGGTGTCAGTCATTAAAATCTTTCAAGGACTAACATGGTCCAGGGCTGCTGCTCTATCTGCAAATAGATCCAGTCATCTGGCAGACCCCAGACACAGGCCTGTGCAGATGAGCTTGCAGTGTTGGCCACTAACATTTATTCCCTGTGCACTGCTCCTATTTAGGTTAATGGGAAGCTGTTCTTAAGGAAAATTTTTAAATACCTTTTTAAAGGGAAACAATTGTAGATTAACTGTTCTTCATTGTCTTGTGAGCTGGTATCCTGCTATTCAGAATAACATACAGATAGAAAAGGACCCTGTGGGTTTATAATCCTACTAACTATAAACCATGGCTAAATTTATCCCTTTGGGTTTATAATCCTACTAATTTTAAACCTAATTTTAACTATTGTAGTTTGCTGCGGGGGTGAGTTATATGAGAGAAGGACTTCATCAAACACAAAATCAGAACAGCTGATGATGAAACAAAGGGAGGAGTGCTTTTTTCCAGTCTTTTAAATTAAAAAGTGTATTTTTCAGCAGCAGTTCTGCCAGATCCTCTGCATCTTGCAAGGAGCTGGACAACCATAATGAAAGAGAGCCATAAATATAAATCTTATATTTTTGTTGTGGTTTTTCCCTTATTGTGTCATTTGATCATCACCCTTCTTGTGGTGGGAGATTCATTCTAGCTCAGGGAACTGTGGAGCAGGACTGGACTTTACAATCCTGGCACTGCTTTCCTCCTCCACCTTCTTCATTACAACTGCATGCAGCAGACCTCAACTGATGGCTGTGTATGGGGTAGGAGTTTCCAGAGATGCCTGAGAAATTTATCCAGCAGATTTTCTAGGTAGCTGAGCATGTCAGGCACTTTGTTAACCCTCCTACTGGCAAACACCCACAGCTAATCTCCTGGGGGACCAGGAGGGAAGGCTTGGCAGTGAAATCTGAGGCCCCTCTGAACCTCAGTCAAGGGCTGAGAAAATAAAAATTTTCCTGAACTGTTCAGAGCCACTGACAGGAAGGACCACAAAGGTTTTGGGGCTGTGCCACACAGGACCCTTTCTGCTATGAGGTGAGAGTCCCCCATGGGCAATGGTGTGTGGAAATGAAGCCTTCATTTACCCATCAGGAGAGATGAGTTCAGCAAGCTTGCCTGCCTCAGCAAGATGCAGGGATGACCTCTGTGTCTGCATCTCATGCAATATTTAGGCAGCTGCTCTGGCAAAGGGCGTAGTTAAGTGGATCAGTGCTTCTCAGTCCCCCAGCTGCCCCAGTCTTAGCTATCTCAGTCCCAGCTGTCCTGTTTAACCACCAAGGAAAGAGAGATGCACAGTGAAGAGCGACAACCATACCCTATATCAGAGGAAATGCTGAAAAAAAGAGGAAAGTATGGCTAGGATGACAAAACCTGAGTCCTTTGCCTCCAAGCTACGATCTGCAGTAACCCCACATGGGCTCAGTATCGGAGTGTGCCCTGGGAGACCAGGCCACTACAGCTCCTGCCCTGCAGAAAGGAGAAGGACGAAGAGGAAGAAGAAATCTCCAAGGACTTCTCTGCAATGCAGTGGGAGGTGTGGGGAGCCTTTTCTCCTAGGGGATGTCTGAAAAATAGTCCCATTTAGCCAATCAATATGCCTCTTGCAACTCCCCTCAACCGTGCTGCATTGAAACTTCCATTACATGCTAATGCTCACACCAATTTCTGCATTGGCATCAGCAGGAAATTAATCTCTACCTCTCTGCCAAACGTTTATGTGTGGGAGACCCCCTGCCTTCAATCACTGGGCAGGAACTGAAGCCCAGGCTGAAGCTGTCAGGACCACCCTGAAGGGAGATTTGGAGACATGCCTTGCATTAATTCTGGTTAAAACCTAGTTTTGCAACAGATATAGTGAAGATAATGTTGCTGCAGTAACAATTTATTAGAATGTATTGGATTCCAAACTTGCTTGCTTTTTAATGACTTCCTCTGGCAGAAGGAAGCACATGGAAAAATGTTGGGCAGTTTCTCTCTGGAAAACCGTAACAAGACATGAAAAGAAGTCTTATATTTTTGTTGTGGTTTTTCCCTTATTGAGTCATTTAACCACCATTCTTGTGGTGGAAGATTCATTGCAGCTCAGGGGACTGTGGAGCAGGACTGGGCCTATGAAATCATGTGTGGGTTTTTTGACTCCAGTGCCTAAGAAACTGCGTCTTGAATAGTATGTTTCTTTAATTTGTTAATCTGTATATTTCCCGGTCAGGTAGTGTATAAATAGCTCTAAGGCACAGGCAATCCATGAGTTCTTTTCAAAATACACTATTGAGTCATTTAAAAGCCTCCTACTGTAGCTCTTTAAAATATTAATTCATTATTTAAGTGTAAGATTTATGCCTGGGAAAGAATGAGAAAATCCTGGGTTAAGATGTCATTCCAACCAAGAACCTTGTCTAAAAACCAATATGAAATAAAATCACATGTGAGTTGGCCAATGAAGTGAGCAGGCAACATCTGCTTATGCCTGCCGTGGGTTATGCTGTTCATCACCAAGAGGCTCTACTGCTTTCTAGAACCATGAATAAAAACCAGTGTTCTTTATTCCTAGGAGCCATTTGCCAGGGCCTCAGATGGCAACAAAGAACCACATGGCAGCCTCTCTCTTGAACCCCGCCACAGCCGGGAGGGAAAAATCGGAAGAAAAAGGCAAAAATCGTGGGTTGCAACAAAAGCCATTTAACAGAACAATGAAACAGTAGCAATAGCACAAATAAAGGAGTATAAAGACACGATTCTGATGTCTTGCGACAGACTACACCCCGGACCATCCCCAGACAGCATGGCACAACCAACTTCCTGTCCCTGTCCCCTTCCCAGCCAGCTCCCCAGCTAACCCGTGGGCATGGTTCACATGGGATGGTATACCTGTGCCCATGCTAGAGCCAAGGGAGAATTATCCCAGAAACCTCCCAGAACCAGGACATTATCTACCCCCTATTCCATATCATCTATGCCATGCCCAGATCTTAGAGCTCCCAATTGCAAGCTATCACTTCCCCGTGATATATCCATACAGATATAATCTACTTAGTGTATGGGTCATCACTCTAAAATATCCGTGACTTTGGGCTTCATTCATCAGGACAGGAAAGACGGTGTGTGGTGTTGGACTGATGCATGCTGTACCTAGGGGGCTTGCAGCTTTCGTAACTGGTACATCTTATGTCAATCTCCATGAAGTTGCTGGATGCCCGCTGCTGAAGTCAGGTCTCCTCCCTTCACTGCTGCACTTCACTCAATTCTTCATCGGAGCCCATCTCTGTTGAAATCTAATCAACCATTAGGGTGGGTAATTCTCACTATAACCAATAGCAGTTATAGAAATAAGAATGTACAGTGGCAGGGTCATTCAGCAATTATCGGGTAGAATCCTTGAAAGTAATTAGTGCAAGATCTTTGGGGACAGAGGCTGACAGGGCAGAGATTGCACAGAAGACAGGTCTCATCCATATATTGAGCTAAACCTCCTTTCCCACCTGGAAATTTTGTCCAAAGAGAATTACGGGATTTGATCCACTTGTACAGGCCTGTCATTGCCCCTAGATAGCTGAGGGCAAAAATTGGATGAAACTTTGCAGGAAGACAGACTAAAGACACAGTACTAATTCCAACCTGTGTGTGCACAATGCATTCAACAAAGGAAATAGCTGCTCTGGGCAGGCAGGCAGACATGATTTGATGATGAAAGGAAAAAAATCTACCCAGGTATCCTACTAAAACTCCTTTCACAAGTCACATATCTGATCACAGCCGGTCACATATCCCACTTCCCATTTACATGCAATCTCAGAGATACCCATCTCACCCGACCCTCACCTCTAACCTCACTCCCTTCAAAAAGCATGTTGTTCTGACTTATAGGGGAAATAAATCCTGAGCCACTCCTTGAAAATTGTTCTGGGGTACATCCATAGATTTGAATATGTCTATTACTGAAAGGCAATAAGCAGTGTACTGTGGTGGGTGTCCTACAGAGACACCCTAATGCATTAGTACATTGCTCCTTGGCTTGTGAGGTTACACAACTCAAACTTGTAATAACCTTCCTGGTGAGTTAAGGTATCTGGGATGGCCGAAAATACATTGAGATTTGCCATGCATGACTGTGGACACGGGTTACTGCAAAGTTGAGATGGAGGTGCAGGCAGATGAGCACGTGGCCTTTGCTCACAGCAGCAGCATAATGTGAAGCAAAGCTAAAGACCAGTTATATTTTATGGCTGGAGAGTTGATGGTGGAAGGAAATGGTCCCTTGGGATTTAAATAGGAAGAAAACATCATTCAATTTCACATCCTGCTGGACTCAAAGATTTTATCTTATGGTGCTGTGGCAAGGTCAAATTCGCTCTGTGAGTAATTACCTTGAAAGTATGTGTTTCTTTGCATGTCCCCATCTGAAACGGATGCGAAATAGAAGCTGCCTTTTCATTTCTTCCTAGAGTTTGTTATATTTGAAATTAGCAACTCCCCCCCCCGTTTCGTATGGTTCTTCAACATTTTCATAAGGATTGTAATTGCTGACCCTTCCCATGGTGGGTGTGGAAGTTTCAGACCCTACGGAATAAACAGATGGAGAAATTAAGTAGGGTGTCCAAAGCCACACACCTTTCCCAAAACCATGCACTGCATGAGAGATTGCAGCCCTGTATTGTGTGCAGGCTGCCTGGCTCCATCCCTCTCTTCTGTATTGTGCATGAGAGTGAAAACACATGGAGACTTTTCATTTCAAGTCCTTTCCTGCTCTGTGTCTCAAAGCTGGAAATGCTTGCACAGTGCCAGTTCTTCTTTGACAACTTCTTTAAAATAAAGTGGTTAGGACAGTGGGATAAAGCAATACTCACAAGTGTTTGCTTAAGTTCAAGGTGTTTGCTTAAGTGCTAGATGAATCATCCAGATTTGGGTGCACAAATGTGAAAGCGATGGTCTTCATTTGTACAGAGCAGTTCCTCGATAAAAGGGATATTTGTTACTCGTAAACTGCTGCTGGTTATTCTCATTGTCAGCTGAAGGAGATGACATCATGCAAGTTAATTGTTTAGTTCCACAGCAGCTAATGAGTAGTGTATGTATTCCAACCTAACAATTTGCTGTAAGTCTGCAGGAGACAATTGAATTGTTTGGTGACTGCATGCAAATAATGAATGTATTTATAGAAAGCAGAATTGTAGGACAATAAAAAGGCCCAGGTGTCTGGATATTTTATTCAGAATAAACAATATGATAGTAAAGATCTAGATTAAAAGTGTGCATGTGCCATTTCGGAGCTCAAGTGAAATTCCCAGGTTTTCAAAAATTCAACCCTTTTGCAGGTCCTGTTGAAAACAGTGGGAGAGCATTTGTGAAACACATGACTGTTCAGTGTCTGGTTATAAGCAAACAAGCCCTTTTGTCTGGCACCAGTGATAAAATTCCCTCCCAAGCAAATTTCTTGCCAACGTTTACAGCCAGGCAGTGTTTGATTCTTATGTCCAGCCCTCAGAAAACCACAGATCTCAGCAGAGCACACTCAGAAAATGGCCTCTCTGACTATTAACATATCTAGCTTATAACATAAATCAAGATCTAGGTGCTATTTAGATTGGTAGTCTATGGATATGTAGTGAGGGATCTTTCCTCTGAGGTGCACATAACCGAAATGGTCCAAGTTATACTCACAGGGCTTCTTGGCATTCCCCATTTTTCCTTCTCTTTCTCCTTTTGTCTTTTCAGACTGTAGCTGTTTGGGGCAAGACTATCTTCTTTGCTCAGCTGTCAGCATATAGGAGTATAACTCATTATTGGGACTCACAAGTTTTATTGAAATTCTAACAATTACTAATAATAGTTAATGGATTGTGTGCTTGTGCGCAAGTGCATGTGTTTTTATAGACAAGATACCATTGAACTAGATGTGCACCGGAGCTATTTACTACACTTTTAAGAGCATTTCTCTTTGGAAACACTGTCTTGAAAGTCAGGCTTGTCCATTTGACAAAAACAATTTTGAACCTATCTTGAGCACAGCGTTGCGTGGAAACAGATGAATTCCTTATGTCCTGTTGGCTCTGCATGGGAGAGTAAACTTAGCTGCAGCCCATGGTGGCTGAGCACAAGTGGAGAGCAGTTGTAGCTCCTCACCTGGATCAACAACAGCAGTTTCTACTGCTGCACGTCTCCTTTTCATGAGCAAAACAGAGTCTTTGAAGAGGTCTTGAAATTCCCAGATTGCTTTTTAGGAGATAGACAAAGGATATACTCTTAGACAAAGGTTTTTTAAAACGATAGGTATCACTGTAGCTGTCCATCAAATCTAGATTATTAGGAGTGAGTTTCATTGAACCCTCAACACAATAATCAAAGGACTTGATAGGAATGACAGACAATGACTTAAAGTAGAATTAGGATAAATAATTTAGTTTGATGGTTGGTTTCTTTATTTCTTTTAAATACTCAAGCCAGAATCGATCCTTATAGTGACAAGATTTAGTGTGTTAAATTCCCATGTCATTACTAACTAAATGTTTCTTTCCCTAAATGCCACCCCCACCCCCAAGTAGATATAGCTAATGCTGTGTCACATCCCACGCACTCATTGCTCCTGTAGCCTGTTGCTTTTTCAGATTCACACACACATTTGCATTTGCAAGTGCCACTATTGCTTTGCCGTAAACACTGCTCATGCATCTCTAAGAGGATCCATATGTCTTTCTCTCAGGACTGTGCATTTATTTTTAGATTATTCTGTCCATGGATGCATACATTTGATGTTCTTTCTTGTGTATAACCCTTGGTTCTTAGACATTGCATTCTGGGGTGAGCACAGTGATGAAGAATTAAAGATATTTTTCTTAAAAAAAAAAAAAAAAAGTTTTCTTTTCATTCTTCTGATTCCCCTAGGTCCCCACAGACAGGTCTATGCTGTGAGAACTTTTCCGATACAGAGAACTCTGCCTCTATCAGCTGTGTGCTGTCTATCAGCTGGACTTTGGGAGCCGAATAAGAAAAGGATTTTGTTTTTT
>VZTM01018934.1:43787-63563 GCA_013400555.1 Jacana jacana
AGTGCCAGGCTGTGGCACTCTCTGCATCCAGAGGCCTGGACACCCACGCATTTGCGTGGGGCTTCCGTCTGGGTGCCCACGGCTTTTCGGGCAACTGCCTTCGGTCTGGTACCCACCATCGCTGGTCTACTAGGAAGTGGCACCTCACGTCTCAGGAGTCAGCTGGGATGGTCAACCTAGTCCCCGGACCACTTGGAGGGGCTGAACTTACCTTACACATTGTCCCACACAGGCAGATCCCTCGCTGGGTATCGTGTGGGCAGGGACTAGTCCCTCCGGGAGCCCTTTTGACTGCTGGAGGAGGTGCTGGCTTCGCCCAAACGTGGGAGCTGCAGCCGCCGTTGCCTTGGCCACGCCCACGCCGCGTCAGCCGCCCTCGTGAGAGCTGTCGGCAGCTGCCGGGTCGCGGAGCTGTCCCGGGCCTCCCCTGGCAAAGCGACTGCCCGAAAATCCCACCTACCTTGTGTTCAGTCGCTGCGGTCGCGGCTGGGCCGGTTCCGAAGAGACTGACCTCGGCTACTAAGGGTTAGTTCCGGGTTCTGGCCGTTTAAATCTCCCGCCGTTGCCCTGGCCGCGCCCACGCCGCGTCAGCCGCCCTCGTGACAGCTGGTGGTAGCTGCCGGGTCGCGGTGCTGTCCCGGGCCTCCACTGGCAAAGCTTTAAAGCTCTTTCAATGAGCCCTGCGAATTCCTTTGCCAAGATTCTCTTCCCCACTTTGAGAAACGCGTACCTCATCTGTTGCCATCAGGCATGACGTCAAGTAGACCAACCCATGATTAAAGAACTCGAAATTCTGCTGAGCCCAGGCTCAGAACCAGGTATTCATCTGCTGATTCTTCCTATTTCTTCCCTCATGATCTCCTGCAACTGGAAAGATAAAGTAGAACAGTATTTGTGCTCTTTATTCTTTAACCAGTCATCCCAAATCTCTTTTGATCACTCTTGGGTTTCTTATTGTAACTTTATTACTAATCTGTACGAGAGCAGGCCATTTTCTCATCACGTGTTTAACCTAGGCCCCAGAGAGGCAGCACACTTCTTTAAGAAGTGGGTCTGATCTGCATATTAATGCCTTCTGTTCTCCTATGAAAATGAGCTGGGTTTTTTTCTTTTATTGACGTGGTTTCAATGCAGGCTGGAGGCTGACTTAAGTTCAGCAGCACCTGCAAGCTAGATGAACCATCATCCACGTTATTGTTTCGTTCCACTTCAGAGCCTTAGCCATGTACCTATTATATACAAGGACACCTGGGAAAGTGGGGTAATCACGGCGGAGGTGAGCCTGCTGCACTGGGCAGGAACAAGGGATAGGATTGCCCCCCCCCTCCCCTTAAGTGGTCAGCCAAGCAGAGAGAGA
Source organism: Jacana jacana (assembly GCA_013400555.1). NCBI lineage: Eukaryota > Metazoa > Chordata > Aves > Charadriiformes > Jacanidae > Jacana > Jacana jacana. The sequence goes on from VZTM01018934.1 coordinate 45,145, forward strand.
ACTTTATCCTGCTTTCCAATCCGACCTTCCCTTGATGCAGGTTCAGCTCCTAACAGTCCATCACAGAACTATTCCCAACAAGTCTTACTTGAACTAATGATGTCATAGCGCTGGGACTTAGGTAAGGCGTCACAGAATGGTTTGGGTTGGGAAGGACGATAAAGATCATCTCGTTCCAATCCCCAATCTCTCTCTTGGCTCTCTTTTTATTCTCTTGGCAGTTACAAACACACAACCAGCGTTTGAAAAGTTTTCTTAGATGAAACAGACTGTCTAAGAGCTAGTTATTATTCTGCCATCAAATGTCAGGTTGGTGAGTTACAAAGCTTATTCTACAGTGAGGAGCTTGCTGCTTTGGATGGCTGCATGAACCTATTCACTTCCATTTTCAAGCTATGATGATGGACCTTTCCTTTTTTTGGGAAAAACCTATTAGAATCATTCTGACCAAGGTCAGTAAACCCCTTTCCATGGCTGTTGCTTTGTGTAAATGCAAAATCAATGCCCTAAAAAAGGTTTTTATATTTTAAACTTATGTTTAAGCCTGGTGAAGATAAATTGTCCAAGCAGCCAATGATCAGCTTAGGAAAGCTAAAAGCCAGAGAGAGTAAAATATGGTCTCTTATCTGGTCTTTTTCTACAGAATTGGTGATTCCTCATTCTCCTGGTCCCTGCCTTTATCTGCTGCTAATTGGGCAGTGTGATTAAAGATCTCGCTGGTGAAAGTCAGGGTAAAAATGTTGTGTACCTCAGACTTCTACGTATCCCAGGTGATAGGGTCTCTCATTTCATTTCAGAGTGGGCCTACATTTTGTCTTCCTTTTGTCACCAATATACCTGTAGAAGCTTTTCTTGTTACCCTTGATGTCCCTGGCCATATTTTACTCTCTCTGGCTTTTAGCTTTCCTAAGCTGATCATTGGCTGCTTGGACAATTTATGTTCACCAGGCTATATGTCCTTGCTTCCACCCTCTGTAGGCTGACTTTTTCCATTTAAGATTGTCCAGAAACTCCTCGTTCATCCATTCAGGCCTCCTCTTTATTGGGATGCACATATCAATTGCAGCACCATGTTCAGAACAGACACCAAGGTGTTCCAAAACATAAGTTTAAAATATAAAAACCTTTTTTAGGGCATTGATTTTGCATTTACACAAAGCAACAGCCATGGAAAGGGGTTTACTGACCTTGGTCAGAATGATTCTAATAGGTTTTTCCCAAAAAAAGGAAAGGTCCATCATCATAGCTTGAAAATGGAAGTGAATAGGTTCATGCAGCCGTCCAAAGCACCGACACAGGGGGGAGAATGGATTGAAAGTGATCCTGAGGAGTATTGGGGTTGTTGTTGAATAAGGTGGATTTTGGGGGATTGGACTAGATGATCTTTCAAGGTCCCTTCCAATCCCTGATTTTCTGTAATTCTGTGATAAAAAGCTCAACATGACTAAGCAGTGGGTGCTCACAGCCCAGAAAGCCAACCACATCCTGGGCTGCATCAAAAGAAGTATGGTTGAGGGAGATGATCCTGCCTTTCTATTCTGCTCTCATGAGACCCCACCTGGAGTACTGTGTCCAACTCTGGTGTCCTCAGCACAGTAAGGACATGGAGCTATTGGAGTGAGTCTAGATGAGAGCCATGAAGATATTCAGAGGGCTGGGGCACATCTCCTATGAAGACAAGCTGAGAGAGTTGGGGTTGTTCAGCCTGGCTCTGAGGAGGCCAGGCCTTGTAAAGGCCTTCCAGTACCCGACGGGAGGCCTAAAGGAGAGATGAGGAAGGGTCTTATTAGAGTATGGCAACAGAACCTGGGGCAACAGTTTTAAACTGAAAGAGGGGAGATTTAGATTAAGATGTTAGAAAGAAATTCTTTCCCATGAGGGTGGTGAGACACTGGAACAGGTTGCCCAGAGAAGTTGTGGATGCTCCATCCCTGGAAGTTTTAAAGGCAGTTTGGATGGAGCTTTATCTACTTGGTCTAGAGGGAGATGTCCCCACAGGGGGGTTGGAACTTGATGATCTTTAAGGTTCCTTCCAAATCTAACTGTTCTATGACTCTATGAACTCCCCAACAGTGTTTGCTCTGTGTCTGTAAGGAATCCTCCGCCTGAGTACAGCTACCTTTGGGCATGAGCGAAGGGACGCATGGAAGGCACCCGTTGGTAGGGCAAGTAGTGACTTGAGATGACTATTCACTTCTTTGAACTCCCAGTGTAGCTTTGGGCATGTCCTTTAAATTTTCAATCTCAGGGTTTCTCAGCTCTGAAATGGGAAAAGTAATTACTCTCCTGGACTAGGCCTGTGTAGGGTCACTCCAGCTTGGATGCTCTGCCCAGTGCAGAACCAGATCGCTGGTGAGAAAGCAGGTTGGAGACTGCGCCTTCTCTGACATGCCTGGAGCACTCCATGGTATATAAAAAGAGGGTACAAGCCTGCAGGACTGCCTTGTAGAGTTGCTACTTTCCACAAACCTGTCTGTGGATCTCTCTGTGCAGCCTGATGGACTACATCACTGTCCGTATTTCCTTTATCGAAGAGTAACAGCTGCTAGCTGTTTTTAACCGACTTTCTTACTAGTGTTGCAGTGAGTGTTGTAGTGTTGTACAACTAGTTGTACAACTAGTGTTGTAGACTTGGTAATACCTAGAAATGCATTTTCCATTTTAGTTGTTCTGATTCAGGTCCCATCCTGCACTTAGCAGAGATGCAGCATCGATTCAGTGTGGATCTCCCTGAAGCTGTACTAGGAGTGGTGTGCCTCTGCTTCCAAGCAGCAATTCCTGTCCTTGTTTAATAATGTCTATGGGAAAATTCCCAGCATTGAGCATGGGCTTCCTGTCTGTGCTGTTCAGGTACAACTAGAATGCATCTTTGTACCATTTCTGGGATAATCCCTGCAGAAAATTATTAATTCCTCCCCTGTTTGTTCCTATAGGGGATGGATATGACTTGATCAAAAGTTTTGGCTAAGTAGAAACAATTCAGACTGGCTTTGTCAAATTTTCAGTTATGTCTCAAATATGTTAACATCTGCAAAACTGAGATCTCCTAAAAATTGCTGTAGGTAAAATACAGTTCAAAGCAAACCTTGGTTATGAGTTTCCTGCAATCTCCTAGCCATGGAGAGCAGTTTAGCTATCTGGTGAATGGCCCAGGATCAGCTAAATACTGTGCCTCTACAGAGATATCCAAGCCTTTTTGTGGTTAGGTCGCTCTACACAAAACAAACCCAGCCTGTCTGTACTGCAAGTAGAGACCATAGGGGCTGCTGATTTGGAGGACACTATAGATGAGACTGTGACTACTTTACTTCTCAGAGCACAGCAGACAGCATGCAATTAGAGCAACTGGCTCTGATGTTACAGAGGACAACCTTGTCGATCTGTGTGTCAGAAAGGCAAGAAAGTACATGTCTGATGGGCTCTAGAGATAGAAGATGATGCTTTTGGAGAGGAAAGCGGCATATATTTGTGTCTTGCTTTCATTATGGATGGAAGAGAAAATACTGCATTAATGGGAAGGTACAGAACAGCCACTAACTGAAGCTTTTGAAACTTAAAAGATTAGCAAGAGAATGTGAGCAGGATTAGCAAGGAGTGTGAAGTTAGCAGAAAATGTTGATGGGCCTGCTCATGTCTGGAACAGGAGGGCAGTGAAAATGGAAAAAAAAAAATTATTATTTATTCTATTATTTGTATTTTTATTGAGGTGCTTCATAGGTGATGAAATAGCCAGAGGGCTGAGATAATCCGAGACCAAGATTCTTCGGGGGGGTGACTGGCAACTGGAGAAGGAAGAGCCTGAGTAGGATTGATTTATAGGCAGTAAAAATCTCAGTTTAGCTTATTAATCACAGCTTTTTCTATTCGCTAAGCCAAAGCATGGACTTATATTCAGAGTACTCCATTGTTGTATGTTAAACATGCAATTAGGAGGTCTGTGTTAGGGCCCATGGGCTTTGCTGAAGTAAGCAAGTTGGTGCAGATAAAGTCTACGGAGGTGGAAACTACAGCACAAAGGTTGGAAGCTGGAGCAGGACAACAACTGCAGTGCATGTCCACCTGATTTTCCACCTAGGGGTGCCACAAAACACTGAAGGTTTTCTGGGGTCTCACCTTAGCATTCAACCTGTCTTGAGCAAAATAATCTTCATGGGGAAAATGGGCTTAAATTCTACGGTTTTAAGTGCTGAAATATAGGGATGGTGGCCTGATGGGTGCCTGATTTCTAATTGCCTGAGTCCTGGTGCTGAAGCAATTCTCCCAAAGGTGGGCCAGGCTGCTTTAGCACCTGCTAAAATCTGGGACACAAAAACTGGCAAGAAAAGCAGCCCACAGCTTGCTGGTTTTGGTATCACACGGGGGGGTGGGAGATCCCAGCCAGCTGCTGTTGATGTGGAGCTGGATACATGCTGGGGATTTTGTTGTCAGTGCTGATTAAATACTGTCCAATATGATAGTTTAAACTGAGATGTACTTAAAAAAATCTGGCTGTAAATGTTACAATTTGCCCTCTGATGCAAGTGGCATGAAAATGAGTGGAGGTGGGGGAGTTTCTACAACCCCGATGCAGCAGTGGATGCGCTCTCTGGATATCCCAGACATGCAGTGAAGGTGACAGCAGGCGATGTCCACTTGGGATGAATGTCCCCTCTCCGATCTCTGAAGAGATATGTCGGTACAAACAGTTTGGTTTGAGGGGCAGGGATCAGGCAGGCAGGCCCCATTGCTGCCTCCACACTGTGTCCTCCCTGCCTCAGAGTTAGCAAAAGCGATTTCTCCTCCACATGCCTGGGGAGGTGATGCTGGGGTTGCTGGACCCTTCCCTGCAAATAAGGCCTGTGGCTTTGCCAGAAATTATCTCATTTTGGTTAAGCAGATTTATTCATGAGGAAGCTTTCTAATCTCAAATATGACTGACATAGAAATCCGCTGTACCACCTGAGCACTGAGAAAGCTGAACTGCATTGCCAGTCTCTGCAGTTTGATTTGTGTATTTATCATTCATGACATCACATTTGTTTTTTGACAAATGAACTTAATCACGATGTTCACAATGGAATAAACAGGGAAATGCCCAGGATAGCCATAGCCCCATAGCCACAGGTATAGAAAACTAAATTTAATTTAGAAAAGATAAACAAGCATTCTACGCAGCTGAAGAATTGAATTAATATAGTAAAAAGACTCAGCTATATTTCTTCATACTGAAATAATAGCTTTGTAAGATAGGATGGTGCTCAGATTCTGCATTAAATTTTTCCTTGTGTAAGTATTGCTAAACCAAATCATTATCATTACTTGTGGCTAAAAGTGCATTTGGGTCTTGGGAATATTTTGTTTCCCTTAGTGTTGCACAGTGGAGGAGGGTAGACATTGCAGTTCATTTATTAATGCTTTGCTCTGTTGTGGTCTTAATCTCAAGCAGATGGCCAGAATGTTCTGGCTAAAATTTTGCACGAGCATGCTGACTTGCACAGAGTTTTCCATTTCAAGGATGATACAGAGACTGGGCCACGGCACTGAGTGTGATGGTTGTCCAGAAATCAGATTCCAGAAATTTTAGAGGCTGAGAGTTAATCACTTCAGCTTGGGAGAGAAAGTGGTGTGAATGTTGGTGTGCCATGATGGTACTTTGGAGCATAGTTTGTTTTTGATTCTTTGATATGGCATTTACTTTGTGGCTGTGCTTGCCAGAGTAACTCTGATAACTGCTTGCTTGACCCTGACAGTGATGTAAGTTTCTGATTTCTACATAATTTTTGGCAACTTACCTACTACTATCAGTGTATTTTCATGCTACTCAAGCCAAATTAAATAATGGTGAGCTGTCTGAACTGTGCTAAAATGCATTTCTGTCTGTAGAAACATCATTAGAGTCTGGTTTAAAGTACCTAGTCCTAAAGGGCTTAGGAGAGAAAATAGAAGAAAGATCACAGTGCGTGGCACCAGACATTCTAGATTCTGTGAGATTTAGTGTCAGGGTGTGGAGAGTTTTCCTTACATCTAGAAAAATAAGCTCCAAGGCAATGATTGCTTCATATAAATGTTTTCAAGGTGTAAAAGCTGATGCTGACAGAAGAACTAATGGATGTAGATTGGTGATGAATAAATTTAGGAGACTCCTAAACATCAGAGCAATCATGTTGTGTAACAGTTTTCTAATAGGTATAAGGAGTTGAAAATGAAATTGCTTTTTAAGAGAGAAATTGATACCCAGAAAAAGGCCCTGGCGAGCAGAAGGGACCTTCAGCTATTTTCAGAGCTGGCAGAAAGCCTCAAATATAAGATATTCAGACTTTCCTTAGGTGCAGCATCAAGGCAAACTGCTTTCGGAAGTCTGCTGCAGAGATCTCTCCCACATCTCAAATCTGTAAGGCTTTTGTTTCTGTGTTGTGTATGGCTTTGCATGGGATGGGTGACAGGAGTAAAGTGGGAAAGGCTGATTCCCATCTAGACATGTATTTGCCACTTTCTGCATATGCACGATCCATTGAATTACCAAAAGCATGTTTCTTCAACCCTCAAGAAGCACTTGAGGTTGGATACAGTCAACCTCAACAGTCTCTACTGCTGAACCACAGCCCTGCTTGGAGTTCCAAACTGCTACCGCCATGTTTCCACCCAGCTTCACGTTCCTGACATGTCCCCGCATCTTTGCGTGCTCTTCTGGCCATGGTAACAGAGCCTAACTTGCAAACCTCATTAGAACCATCTCTGCTACAGTCAGGCCCTCTGGGGCTCCAATCCCAGAGACTTCGGGAATGGACCAGAATTGAGAAACCAACTGATTTTATGCAAGAGCCTGTATCTTCTGAAAGAGCAGTGAAAGGGTTTGAGAGACCCACATCAATTTAATGAGTATAAACTGGCAGGCACTAAGACTCTGAGGTACATTACTGATATTTTTAGTGGCTGGAATATCAGGAGGAGGCTGCCCAGCTGCTGTAAGAGACAATTGAGTAAAGTTGGATTGCAGATGTACAAAAGCTATTTTGTTTTTAACGCCTCATGAAAGTACGGCCTCCCGTGCCATCTTATGACATGTATCAATGTCCTACTTCATACACTTCCAGGTGAATAAGGCTGCATAATTTAGTTAATCAGTAAAATATAGCAACCAAAGGGAAGGAACGTGCGGGTAAATGGATAATCAAAAGATGGTTGCATGAGTACTGCCAAACCTTGTTTTAGGTCCTTTCTATCAGCTCATGGCTGTCCCTAGCCACCTCCCACAGAAGAGGACTGATGCTTTTAAAGTGGGCTGTATACTACGGTATAGTATAGTCAAATTGCGTGTAGCCTGGAAGGTGTGCTGGGGGGCACCATGAGAGTTACTCTCCCAACATGGAGTTAGAGCGGCCTTGAGTCAGGGATAAGTTATGTGAGCCAAAAGCAGCCCTAAGGGGAAGAAACTGGAGCTGCTCTTTCTTCAGACCCAGTCCCTTGCTGTCCTACCCAAGAAGAGGTCAGTCACTTATACAGACTTCTGGGTTTTTCCACGTATAACTGTATAAATCAACCTCACCTGATAGGTAGAGTGAGGGACAGAGCAACTGGAATGTGCTGGGAACAAGACACAACAGCTTATTTGACTGATTCAACCAAAAGTTGGCATTGAGGAAAGAGCTCAGCCTTACATTTTCTGCCTTAAACTAATCATGTCCCTGCCTAGTGTTTCCTGCTGCAGCTATTAGCCAGCAATGTCCCAGGCATGCTGCTGATGATGGCAACCCAACAGCATGGAGTAAAGCATCCTGCCTCCCTGCTCCCTCCAGCAGAGGGTCTGCTCAACGCAAAGTCTTCACAGCTGAAGTGGAACATAAACACCATCAGGCTGGTGCTGCTGAATCTGCTGCAGGCTGTCCTTCAGCAGACTGGTACAGAATGTGTGGGTTGACCATGGTGCAAGAAGGTGCTGCCTTAGTCCAGGCAGTAGGACCTGCACAACAGTTCAGATGTTAACCTTGTTGTTTCTCTGCTTTTGTGTAGGTGCTATTCCTCCTGCCCTTTGCTGCTCCAAACTGGAAAAGCTCCTTCCCTGCAGGAAGTTGAAGTGCTTGAGCCATTCAGGGCTTGTAACCAGCACCTTCTTGTCGCTCCCAAGCACCCTCTTCTTGGGGCTCTGTGCACATTTGAGAAGGGCTCCTTACCACAGCCCCCTCTGTAGAAACAGAGTTATTTATTCATAGGCATAGGTTTGCTCTGATAGTCTTTCTAAATTTGTTGTGCAGAGATTTGCCTTGTGCCTGGTCTCCAAAATGGAAGTTAGAATAGCTCTTAGTGTGTTTTTGTATGTGGTTAAAAGTAGTGTCACAGAAAGGTATGATGGATAAACACAAATGAGGGAAGTGAAGATCAGATGTAGTAACCCTCAGACAGATTCGTGTCTCTATCTTAGGACTTCTAAAATTTCTTCTATTTCTTCTCACCATTCATATTTCAACCTCTGCTTTCTTCTCTTTCTCTCTCTTCCTTTCTTCTCGTGGCTCAATTTTAATTCTTCTATATCGCTCTTTCATTTAATTCTCAGTCTTCTCCGATTATTTCTTTTTATACACATCAGTGTCCTTTTGGCCCTCTTTTCCCACACAACCCATCTTTTCCCTGTCTACTAGTACCAATCCCTGTTCTTAGCACTGAGCTCTTTTCCTTCTTCTCCTTCTTCTCCTCCCTCTTCTCCTTCTCCTTCTTGTTTCTGCAACCTTTCTCAGCTGTTTCTCGCTCATTATCACAACCCAAAATGTATTGGGTTTGCCTATGTAGCCCCTGGGGCAGTCAGGTGCCAAAGACCTCTGGTACAGTTTCTCTACCTAATACAGAGATGTCCAAAAGTATGGGCTTAAAAGCTTACCTGAGAGCAAGCTGAAAGATGCAGTGACTGGGGAAACTGGGCTGGGGGGGAAGCAGTATGTTGCATCCTGTGGTTTGGATGGCAAAACCATTTCTGCTCTCCCCCTTGAAGACCAGTCAGATCAGGCAGGAGATAGGCTTTTTGATCCCCCTAGGGATCCCCCTAGGGATCAAAAAGGGACTGAGCTGGGCTGCCAGCACAGCCTCTAACTTAGGAACAGGGATGGCAGCAAGGGAGGTATTTCATTACATTCTGCATGTGCAGACTAAAGCCAGCATGAAATCCTTAAGCCTTTATTTCATGCATTTAAGTGGATGAAAACATTAAAATCTAAGAGTGTGCCCATATGTTGTGAATGCCTTACAGTGACAGACCTGAATGTTTCCCTATATGAAGGCCTTTTCATCTTGCGAATTAGCGTGAAATGGCTTCAGGGTAAGGGAAATCAAGCCAGTAAGGGTATAAATAACGTGTTGGAAACACTTTTCATGCAGTTTCACATCCCCAACTTCCCTCATATCTCCTATCTCCTGTTCCAGTTTTTAAAGGAGGAAAACATTGGTTATTGTCTTCAGGCTGTTTCAGATCAGGCTGAGAGCTGCATGGACTCAGGAGAGGGCAGGGGCAGAGATCATTGAATAAACTAAGTGGCGCTGATGAGGGCATGTGCTGGCCTTGTGAAAAGAAGAGATGCAGCACCAGAGCCATGTGGTGTTTGGACAAGAAAACATCAACTGCTATTTTAAACTTCCTGAAATTACAGATTTATTGTGGAACAATATTTAACAGCTGAAATGCAGTTTTCTCTTAGAAGAGGAGTTTAAAACACAAGTCATTACGTTCTTCCACTAGATCCAGGTGTGGCCTGGTTTTTCCTCTTTATCAGCCTTCTCTGTGCACCCTCGGCCCTCTAGTGGTTTAATTTCATGTTTGCTAAGGAACATGCACTCGGCATGTTCTAACAGCATCAGAAAAAAAATGTTGATTGTTCTTTTTAGTGAAAGGGAAGTGCTCAGGTCTACTACAAAATTTAAACTCTCCAGGGTCATAGTCTAAATTCTTCTGAATAATGGAGGGGAAAGGATCTCAGACTTTCCTTGCTAGATTGGACTAACAAATGTATCTGTTGCTTTCATTTAAATTAGAGCCTATTTTCTTCATTCACATCTGGAAAACGTTGCTGTGAAGAAGGAGCTTTAAACAGCAGCTACCTTGAACAAGCTGGGTCAGTCAGAAGTGGGATCCTCAATTTATCTCTGCTACTGCTCCCTCCAGACTGGTCCCAGGTGTTTTGCCTTTCAGTGCTTATGCCACCAATATCTTGTATAGCTTCTCTGCATCTTTCTGTGCTTTTCCTGAGAAAACAATCCACAAAAGTACCTGGCTCCTGGTCTATATGGGCCAGAGGACAAACTACTGATAAATAGTGGGAGCCTCTTCTCCCTGCCCTGCCCATTCCATTATGAGACATTCTGTGTTTTACATTGCAGGGTTAGTCCATAAACCCTTATTTCTTTTGCTGTCTGTTCATGGGCTGCTTCTTGCCTCCTTTGGTGTCCTGTGTTGATATGTAGTCATGCTCATTCTGCACACACTGTATACCCTCTGGGTTTCTGCCCAAAGGAAATATGCTACATCCCTGAGCATAGGAGTCATCCTGATACATCTACACTGCCCTGGCCAAGGTTTTAATGCAATGAATGATTAGCCAGTATCTGATACTGCATGTGAAGAACTAATTCTAGGACATTTTAGTGTCTTGATTCCTTTCTTATTACCTTGTCCATTTTTCTTATTTCCTGTATGTTATAAGTTGATTACCAGCGAGGACTGAATGCCAAAAATGTAAGATGAAGCGAAGTTTTCCATGGTCACTGCTTTTCTTTTGCTTCCTAACGCCAAGAAGGTTATTAGACTTTTTTTTTCTTTCTTTTGTTTTAGCACAATCTGATGCTTAATCTTAGCTAGTACTCGTGTTCTTCCACATGCCCTCTGGCTCACTCATTGTGGTAGACTCTCAAAATGAGCTTTTCCCCGAGGACATATTGTTTCACTTGCCCTGAGATTTTTCTGGATGTCCCCTTCTGTCTTTGAAAACACAGCAACAAACCTGCCTGCCTTATTTACTTTTTGGTCTTAGAAAATAATTGTATCATTTTGGCAAGAACCTGTAGGTGAATCAGCAAGATCTGCAGAGATCTCCTGTCCAGAACTTAATCTAGAAATTTCTATTCACTCTGCAGGTTTCTGCAAAATATGCTGTTAATTTCAGAGTTAGAAGAGGCCTAGCCAAGAAGTAACGTTACTGAAGAGAAACATGGTTCTGTTTTACCTCAAACCAGGACGTTTCTGTATTTATCCTGTCTCCGCAAGCAGGAACACCTCTACTGTTAGCATTTAAGAATTATTTGCATGGCTATTCTTCAAAACTATTCTTCAAAAATATTTGGAATCTGAAACCCCCCCAAGGCTAAATAGGAAACTTTCACTACTTTCTGCCTCCTCTAAGGTCAGGATGGCAGTAAAGACAGACATTTTCAGGTTTGGAGTCTTGGGTGTTTCACTGGGGGAAGGGACATCTGGAGGAAAATAGGCCACCCTGTGACCGAAAAGTTAAGTTTTCTTTGCAGCTTTTAATAGAAATATTCCAGTGGGTCAGGCAGGAGTATACAATAACTGCACCACAAGAAGTGCTTCAGCAGCACTGTTGGCACACAGCTGGGACGTCAGACAGAGGAGGAGAGCAAAGGCAGAGTGGTCTGCGCCTGCCTTTCACTGCAGCTTTCACTGGTTACCTGGCAGCTGACCCTTTCTGTGCAGCAGAGACTATGTGAAAGCTGCACAAGGCATCATGATCTGGGTAATTATCCCCAGCTTTTCACTTGCTAAGCTAAACACAAGGCTGTGTTGCAGAATGCAAACAGAAGTGCCTATCTTTCTGATAGTCTGTTGGTCCTGGTGCTGCTGTCAATCTGCTGCACTCCCTTCTGCGTTAATAACACACAATTCCAGCAAATGGTTGGTTTGAATCAAAGTTGCTCTGCCACAACCTCAAAATCTTTCAGCAGTGCAGCCTCTGCTGCTTGTAAATCAAAAGACTGTGCTTTAGCTACTAATTGTGATTACAGGGAATTCGGTCCTCTTGCAGAAGTGTGACTTTGTCTTGGGTTTCTACCAGTCTTCCAGAAAAGCGGTGAGTGGCAGCTGCCTGCCTTAGAGCAAAGCAATTGTCCCATCCCATCCCTGCTGGCTGCAGCAGGACAGTAAAGGGTCAGCGCTGAAGATACCCGTGTCCCAGGTTTTCTTATCCCATGAAACAGTGGGTGACTCTTCAGTGCTGTTTGTGGGGCTGCCTGCATGGTGTGCACATATAGAGGAGCTGCTCCTTTCCCCACAGTTTGGGGTATCCAGGAGTGAGGAGCTCAAGAGGCACCCAGGGTGTCTGTGAATGATGCCCAAAACAAGCCAGCCAGTTGACCAGCCCCCAGGTTACCACGGAGGTCCCACATCATCCTTGCAAGCCTTCAAGCGTTGCAAATGGATAGAGATGGAAAGCTCCCAAGAAAGGAAGGAGTGGGAGATTTCAGGAAGGGGGACAGTTCAACTAACCTGTGTTCTTTGAAATTGTAATTATGCCTCTGCTCAAAGAAGACTTCAGACTTGCTGGCTGGTCTCCTGGCTGGGTGAATATTTTTGGTGCCACATATTAAAAGTCAGGAGACAGAATAGCTGGTAAGTTGTATTGGTTCTTCACTAAAAATAGAGTGAAGGGTGGGATAAGTCTCTAAAAATGTCCTTCAGGAAAGTGAGATATCTGGGGAGGATTATTCCTGTCTCTGCTCTTTTACAGGGTAAGAGACAGTGGCAGGTAAATAAAACGGAGACCTTGAAGTCAAGGACGTTTAGTGCATTAGTTATAGCACATACGGTCTTATCCTCCTCAGGCAGAAGCTGGAGCCAGCAGTTTGATGCTGATATATGACTGCAGTGGCTCTGTCCCACATTCTGCACTACTTTGAGATGTTTAACTTCTAATATACTTTTGAAAACTTTTTTATTGACTTTCAGATGTGCCCTTGTTGCCCTCACCATCTAGAAACAGAAGGAAATCGCTTAACACGCACGTAAACCACATTAACACTTGGATCAGAGCCTGCTGCCTCACCTGCCTCATTAGAAAATTGTGTTCTGGATCCTACTTGAAGCTATGTAGTGTCTTTTCTCGTAACATTTCTATTGCCGCCAGTACGGTCTCCCTGGCACACATCATGTTGCAACAGGAAACCTTCGGATGAAAAGAGAGCTAAATGGAAATTTCTGATCTCTGTCTCTTTGTTTGCATCAACCTCACACTTCTGTGTTCTCTCTGACAGATTTTTCTGCTGTCCCTTGGGCATTAGATTTGATACTGATATGCGGCTGCTACTGTCTTGTCTTCAGACTCTATTTGTTGGCTCCCAGGCCCTCATACTTCCTTCCCTGGTTTTATACAGGTGTAATTCTAGCTCCATTGGTGGAGTTGCTCCCAATTTACCCTAGCCCTCAGTGCCCGACAGCAGCTTCTCTCCATGAATTACTGTGCCTGGCATATCGCTGTAGCTGTTATGCATTGTCACAAAAGTTATTTTCTTCTCGACAGCTCCCAGTTATTCCAGCTGAATTTTGTGGCAATTCTCGCTCTGTCTCCCTGGAAGATTCATTCTGCTAGGGTGACTGTTCTTGGGCGATGGGCATACAAACCCAAGTGCAAGACAACCCTTTCTTCCCTTTTTTTCTCTTTTTTTAATAACAGGATTTCCATGACATATTCCAGTTGGATATAAGTGGCATAGATAAAACTCAGTAGTCCCTCCAGACGTGTATCAGTTACTCATAGATTCAGATTTCATCAGAAGCCCTTCTCCAAAGCTGGCTTTTACCTCCCTTCTGCTGAGCCCTCTCTTCCTGGTTGTGGACTGAGTTTATTGCAGCATCAAAGCAGCTGGTATTGGCATTTCTTTTTTCCAGGCTGAGTTTGAATCTGCAGTTTCTTGGCTGTGGGTTGCCTTGCAGCAGTCATGCAAAGCTGGATTTATAAGTAACTGGGATTCAGAAGAGATGAAGCTGGATGTGCAGGAGGTGCCTCTGGTAGAGCCCTGGAATGGAGGCCAGGAAGAGAAAAAGGGTGAAAATTCTGCAGTGATATTGGAAGACAACCTGGTCACCTTGACTATCTGCTTGTAGCAGCCTGGGGCTACAAACAGTGAATAGCTGAAGTTCCTAAATCATGTTTGAAATGGGATTTAGGTGTTTTAGAACTTAAAGACAAATGAGATTCATCCAAATGTATCCAGATTTTGTGAGATACTTTGGTGTCTGGTGCTGTAAATGGAGTTGGACCTCCTTTCAAATCATCAAAAAGCATGGCTGAGGTGCTAACTCACTTAATGCTTGGAGTATTTTTCCCGTGGGACTCAGTAAGGTTTGATCATTCCAGGGAAACTGTGACTACAGTGAAATAAGAATAAATTCTTCTCATAAGTGGACTTTAATCATCCTTAGCAAAGTGTATTTGGTAGCATTTTAAGCTATTCTTCAGAATCACTGAAGCCTACTGACCAGTCACATTACTCCTGATAATACTATCACTGGAGTGAAAGCCTGTGAAAGCCTTTTTTTTTTTTTTTTTTGTTTGTTAAAACTTACTAAGTGATATTCATGTCTTTTCCTTATTATTATGAAGATCTGTTGCAGCTACACTTCTAGCAGGAGCATTTGCAACTATATGCACATTTTAAACCATTCTTGTGCTTCTCTCAAGGTACATTTTTCAATGCTTGTGATTTTTCCTGCTGTCTAGAGTACTGGGAAGGGTTGTAATGTACCTTATATCAGGGTTTTACTGCCAGGTCAAATTGGAGCTCTCTGAGACCATTTATTGAAGCAGAAAGCCAGGAAGGAATTTGAGGGAATTACAGATTAAAAAAAAAAAATCCAACCCTTTGTAACAAGTATAAATTCAGATCTGATGCTGCCGTCCCTTACCAGTGCTAATCATGGCTTTTATTTCCTGTGGATATTGACCTAAATGATCTTAAAGCCAGAAAGGGTATTGCTTGATCACCAGGCTCTGCATACACTATTCTTCAGTAATAACCTGATCACTGTTATAGGTTTCCATGTTTTTTCATAGCCAGCCTGGTAGGTGATAGTTTCACACAGAATCCAGAATCTTCATGGTTGGAAGAGATCTTTGAGATCATGAGTCAAACCATAAACAAACCAAAACCAAGCCAAACCAAAAAACCAACCAAACAATAAATACCACCCACACCCAGAAAAAAGCCGACCACAACAACACCCACCACACCCAACACTCAACTCCACAACCTCTCGGTTGCAGATCCAGTCTAAATGTCCCCTGCCGCAACTTCAGACCATTTCCTCTTGTCCTTTCATTATTCCCTAGGGAGAAGAGGCCAACTCCCACCTCTCTACAACTTCATAGGACTTGTTCTCTAGACCCCTCACCAGCTTGCTGGCTCTTCTTTGGACATGCTCCAGCGCTTCAGTGTCACTGTAGTGAGGGGTCCAGAACTGAACACACTACTCAAAGTGTGTACTCACCCATGCTGAGTAAAGGGAAACAATCACTTCCCTACTTCTGCTGGCCACGCTATACAAGCCATGATGCTATTGGCCTTCTTGGCCACCTGGGCACACTGCTGGCTCATGTTAAACCGGCTGTTCACCAGCACCCCCAGGTCCTTTTCTGCTGGGTGTCTTTCCAGCTACACTTCCCAAATACGAGTCAGTTTTACCAATAGCTTTAAATAATTTGTTGTGGAAATAGAGAGTTGCATTAAAACCTAGTAATTAGGCAATTTCACCTACCTTCAGTGCTTTTGACTCTGGGGTTGCCTTGAGAGTTGGGATCCTCTATGTCCTGCTAATGTGAACTCCATCTTCTGCTCACACTGTTCATGCACCCTTTAACTTTTTTCTTCCTCCTGAAGACCAGTAAGAAAAACATTTTCTGTTTTCATTGTTATTTGCAAAACCATTGAAGCAAAAAAAAAAGGTTTATAGTGGACATAATAGCATTGGTTTCATGCTGCTTGAAAATGTGACATGATCTTTATGTTGATGGCTATTATTTCCTTCTTCTGCTGCATAACATAAAGAACAGGATGATATTTTCAGTTTGTCTTTATCGCAGTTGCTTTCCTGCAAGCTATCCTAGCTTGCTATAACTCCTGCTATGAAGCACCTGAATCAAATGCGTTAGGAAAACCTTTCACTGCTCTTTTGATTGGTATTACTGAGTGCTGCAAATGCATGTGCTTCTGGCTCACACATCCTGTGGACAAAGTATAAATGAAAGCTGTAAACAGCATCCATGGATATCTCCTTTGACTATGTTTGGGATTTCTCATTACTAGCAGTAGTGGAATCATTTTAGAAATGGATTTTAGCTCATTGATGGTGGTGGGATGGAATATATTTAATAAGCACCCAGAACAGAAAGCATTGCACAGCCTTCTTGAGCTGGTCCAAACCCACTCAGAATCATTGAGACTTTTTTAGTGAACTTGGTGGGCTTTGGATTCGGCCTGGTAGGCAACAAGGAATTGTTTAATGAAGTAATAGCCCTGAAGCCCCATGATTTAGAAAGTCACTCACCAAGCACAAATAGTAACTTACAAACAGCAGATACTGGCAGCAGCAGGCATGAATAGTCTGTAGTTAGCAATTCACAGCTGAAATAAATTGGCATAAACAACACATCAGATAATTCCAGCTAACCAAGACATTTGTGAAAATCCAAGCCCGTTTATTGCTAATTTTCAAAAGGCAAGTTCATCAAGAAAAAAAATTGCAAGGAAAAAACTATTCCCTTTTCGCTTACTGATCATTTAGAAAAGTTTTTTGAGTAAGCTGTCCTTGTGAGGCTATGAATGACTTCAGGTAAAAGCTAATGTGGGTGCTGGGCAGCCCAGTTTAGCCTTTATTCTGCTTTGGCTTCACAGTGGTTTTCCGCTTAGGCTCCATTCTCACTTATCTTTGCTGATAAGACTGAGTCATTTGGAACAGGGAGGATGAGAGCTGCCAGCAATCAGTTGCAAAGAATCTTGCAGCCCTGAGTGAGCTGGCAGGAAAATAGAAGGTGAAATTTAAAGTAGGTAAATGTAAAATTACATAGATAGCAAGCGCAAATTCACATGTAGGAAAAATCTCCACAGTGACCTTCACCACTGTGAAACAAGATCTTGGCTTTATCACAGATATTTCTATGAAAGGTCTATGCAGGGCTCCATAGCAATGAGAAGAGCAAACTGAAGGCTGGAAATAGTGATTATAATGATAATTTTTCACCTGATAGGTACATCCCCCCTTGCTCTGTGCTCTCGTGTAGCAAAAGTAGCTACCACGATTGGCTTTCAGGGTGTGGGGATAGAGCTGCTGTCAATATTGTTTGTGCAGCAGATTACTGATGAGGGCTGATTGGGAACAGCAAGATCCATAGTCAATGAGGATGTACACATAGGAGCAGGTTGTGTAGGTAGGCTGAAAAGGTGTGGAACTTTTGCACTGCTTTTTCCCTATGCTACCAGGTTTCCCCTTGTAAAAGGGGGAGCATGCTGTGCCCACCCTAAATGATGGCCCAGAGAAGAGAAGTTGCTTGCAAGTTGTCATAGCACTGAGCGATGCAAAAATATGGTGAGTCATTCTACATTTGTACACGGCTTGAGTTGAGCATGTCAAATCCAGCATGGTTGTGCAGTAAAATACAGCTTGCAGAAATACTGGACAGTGTTAAGAGGGGGAAAAATTACTATAGGGCTCATTAAATGAGCTGTGTGCCCCTAATGCCCACTGCAGGGCAGTGTGAAAAGTAATTGCAATGGTAATTAGAGATCATATAATTTTGTAAGTGCAAGGAGAAAGAAAGTCACCAAATGCAAGTAGTTCAGACATTTCCTAGCTTCTGACTTTGCAGCTGCAGCAATGTCCCTTTAATTGTTAACACACTGCTGTTGTGTGTGGCAGCCCAGGACATGGCAGGTGTGGAGCAGGTTAAGAGCCCCACATCCCAATTGTTGATGGGGGGAAGACAGTGGATATAATATATCTGGACCTTAGAAAAGCATTTGACACTGTCCCCCACCACATTCTCATGGAAAAACTGGCTGCTCATGGCCTGGATGAGTGTACAATCTGCTGGATTGAGCACTGGCTGGAAGGACGATCCCAAAGGGTGGTGCTCAATGGAGTTAAATCCAGCTGGCGGCCGGTCACAAGTGGTGTTCCTCAGGGCTCAGTATTGGGGCCTTTCCTTTTTAATATCTTCATTGATGATGTAGATAAGGACATAGAAAACACTATTAGTAAGTTTGCAGATGACACTAAGTTGGGTGGGAGTGTTGATCTGCTTGAGGGCAGGGATGCTCTACAGAGGGACTTGGATAGACTGGATAGATGGGCCAATGTTAATGGCATGGCCTTCAAAGAGATCAAGTGCCAGGTCCTGCACTTGGGCCACAACAACCCCATGCAGCGCTACAGGCTTGGGGAAGTGTGGCTGGAG
>VZTM01018934.1:63775-86393 GCA_013400555.1 Jacana jacana
TGGTGTAGGGGAGAACTTGTAGAGTAGGGCTGATGGTTGGACTTGATGATCCCAAGGGTATCTTCCAACCTATATGATTCTATGATTCTACGATCCCTTGCGCAGTGATGGTGCAGAGGTGGGAGAAAGCTGGCCAGCCTCTGCAATGTAGCATGCATCAATGCACAAGCTATCACCCTCTACAGGCATCAACTCCTACAGACATTAGCTTTGTTCCTCTACATCCCCACTCTCCTAGCGGGTATTGACTCCCCACCTCTTGCCTCCCTCGTGGGCGTTCTTGGTGTTCCTGTCATTGAGCTGTGCTTTATATTAATGCTCCAAATAGAGAATGGCCATCATTTCTCATTCAGTTAGCAACATACCCAGTAACTTAAAATGTGACAGAGGGAATCAGCGGTATATGACAATGATGTATGGATATGGGTAGAGACTTAACCACTTTCATGTTGGTAAGCTTTGTAGGTGATGCACATAGGATGCTGGCTTTTTGGGCATGTGGAATTGTATAAATGAGGAAGTTTGTCTCCGCCCTGCTGTTTCCTGAGTTTAGGATGGCTACTCTTAAAAGAGAAAATTAAATCCAAAGCTGTCTACCAACTTTCCATTTAAGTTTCTGTCCAGCGGAGTTTTTTTCTTACTGAAAATTTTCCTTAGGGTGAAACTCTTCCAATTCTCTGTATTAAAAAAAAACCAAACCAAAACCCTAACCCTTATTGCTCAAAACTGGTTTTGTATTGAAGATTAGATGTTTTTAAGAATATTGGTTTGTGAGCCCTTGAATCAGATTGTGAAGGAGGTTGTGGAATTGGAATCACTAGATACTTTTATTTACAGGCTGGGTTAACTCTTCGCTGCTAACAGGATCAGTTATTTTTAAGATGCAACTGCAGCTGGAAGCCTCATCTAATGGATGTTGCCCAAAAGTGTAGAAAGAGATAGTCCCAAAGAGCTTGTGAGCATGCCATGCCAGGTGCACAAACCCGATCTAGAACCAGCAAGGAGTGGGTATAGCTGTGCAGAAAGGTTGACATATGCAGGCACTTGTCACTTCACTGTGCATCATTTTTGTCTTTGCTTTAGGTGTCACAGCCTCATCGAACAGCCTCTTTGACTATGGGTCCACTGCCAATGGGGGCGACAGCTCCTTCTACACCTCTCTGATCTCAGACGTCCACTACACCACTCCACGGGACTCCACCTACTTCGCGGGCATTTATCAGCAGGAAAAAGGCCCCGTTCCGTGCTCGAGTAGCACAGAGGGTTTCAACACGCTGGGGCATCCTGTTCAGGATGTGACTGGATTTGAGACCCGTGGCTTGTTTAGTTCAGATTCAGGAATAGAGATGACTCCTGCAGAGTCTTCTGAAGTCAATAAAACTTTAGCAGATCCCATGAAAGAAGCTTATAAATACATGGACGTAAGTAAATCAGAAGAAATAAAATACCAAGAGAAACGTGACACTGACTCAGAAGATGAGAGCCCAATCCTTATCAACAAGTATCAGGGAATACCCACCAGATCCAGCCACACTGCTGAACCTCAGCAGATGACTACAGAGAGCATGAAGGCAGCCAAAGAACAAGACCCACTTGAAGACACAAGGTCTAGAGATCCCTCCATGGTTACAGCCCCTATCAAGATCATGCTCACCGAGACAGAAAGTGCTGGGGAAGCTGCCAGCAAAAAGTCAAGCCTGATTCAGCCAGAGACTGGCCTGAAGCCAAGCCATGAGGTGGTACCAATGGTGATGGTGTCAGAGCCGGAAGATGAAAGCCCGGGCTCTGTCACGCCACCATCTTCTGGAACAGGTAATGCTGGTGCATAGCATTGTTTGTTTTGTTATTGAGAGAATGGTTGTAGTTGTAGTCCTGCATGTTAGAGAATTACTATGGGCTTGTGGGGTGAGTCTAAGGGAGTGTGAGCAGACATTAACAGCTCTCCATGGCTGGAGGTGTTTCTGCTCTGCCTAGGCACCGCTTGGCAGGTGAACTTGCTGAACTGAAGGGCAATGTGACTCATGCATGACTGGGGTCACATCCAGGCTTGCCGATCCTGGTCCCCATGGCGATCTCTCCTTGAGGGCAAGTAGTGAGCTGGCAGGTGTCACTGGGGGCATCATGAACCAGGAGATGGTTTGGGCTGGATGCTGGTGATTTTGGGGCCTCTTGGTCACCCTGGATGACTACACTCCCCAGAGGAAATGAGGTGTGTGGGACTAGGATGCTGCAAATGTCTGAGTTAATTTTTTAAAATTTTAATGGCCGTTTTAACACCTCTTTGCTCTTTCAGATAGTAAGATTAAATTGTTAAAAATAATCATTATTTTAAATTAAGCGCTGCTTTTAGAAGTGCTGAGGAGCAAAATGCTGTCACCTTATTTACAAAGGGGGCTGGAGGGACAAAGGGCCAGTCTCTTTTTAAGGCTTCTGATTTCTATAGGGGGACACCAAAGCTCCATGTTTATATACTATATGTTATTTTTATAACATATCATGTCTAATTATTGCAGTAGTACATAATATTTATTCTTAGTTTTCCATATTATACACTGATAAAATATTAAAGTAGTATGGCATTTTAAAAAGGAATAAAGTTCTGTGACAGGAAATAGAATTTTTGAATTCTATTTCTTGACTTGAAATTAAATTTCTTAAATTTAATTTCGACTTGAAATTAAATTTCAACATCTTGGTTCAAAACCCTATGACAATGAATATTTGACATTAGACAATTAATATTCCCCAAGATGAAATTTCCATTGCTTTGATGGATTTAGAAGCATTTAAAAATCAACTGGAATTTCCCTAAAATGGCAGTCTGGGATTTCCACCCATAGTAATGCCTACTATACTAATGCTGACACATATTAATGCTCAGAAATATCTAGTTCCTAACCAGTATTGAGTATGCATGCGTACACTTCCACACAAGAATAAGAGCTAGAAAGAGTCCACTGCAGCTGTGAGTTTATCCTGCTTGCATCAGCCAGAAACCTTTCATAATAAATAGACTATAGAGTCCCATTTTTGTTCCTTTATTTGACTGGGTGACATCACATGCAACTTCTGAACATGCCTTTTTTTATTGATTTACACTTTTTGCACTACAAGGTAATTAAGAACTTCAGGCACTAATTGTTATTTATTCAGTTCTTGTCGACTGTTCAAGGCTACCTCCAATGATACTCAATAACTGTACCCCATTAAAACACATGAGTAGCTAATGGCTGAGGCTGCCTTACTAGGAGGCATCAGTGTAGCCAGTGTAATTGCCAGCATGAAAATGTTCCTCTCTATGGGCAAAGCTGATCCTCCAGCACTTCCAAAAGAGCCCTAGGAGGCCCCACCGCCTCACACTGGGGCACTGGAAAGCCAGAAGCACTGCTTTATGTATCACATTAAGGAAAGAAGCCATCATCTTCCTTTAGAGGCTGGCTCTGCAGGGTATTTACTATGGATTGCTCCCCTTTCCTGTGACACACTGCACCCAGACTCCATATTCATAAGCTAGGAAGAAATTTAAAACCTGCCCTCATTATTTCTACCTAGTGACACAGCAAGTTGTTGCTCCTGGACACACCTCAAGCATTCTCGTACAGACCCCAGTTTTCCCCTGCTTCAATCAGGACTTTTGAAAACAGTTTGCTTCTAATTATGGTCATCATCTTTCTGGGGAAGCAAGATGTGGTCTGTTAATATGCCGCATTGGTGCTGAAAGTTGGTGGTTATTTATATGCGTCTCTTGCTAGTGGTAAATATGACACCCTGCTGCTGACCACAAAAGACATTTTTGTTTCTCAAGGTAAAGGCCATGGCTTAGAGTTACAAACTGCCAGCACTGGGAGGAGTGGGGTGAAGCTGAGGGGCGGCACATTGCTGTGCTACAAGGGCTGGTGATCACACGCCTCTTTGGTTTGGGCGTGTGCCAGATTAAGTCATCGCTCAGGGAGAAAATGCTTACATGGTGTGATGCAGCTCACATGACTTCCTGCACCTGGAGGAAAAGGATGCATGCTCCTCCTCAGCATAGGTGGCTCAACAGAACTTCCCAGCATTGGGACAGGAGTGTGTCGCAACAGTCCCAAACACGTTAATTCTGTCTACAGCACTACTCTGGGTAGCAGAAGGACTTTCTTGTGGCAGAGGAATATGTTAGAAGAAAGCTGTTTTCCAGAGAAGGTGCAAACATGCCAACAGTATGTACTCAGGAGTGATGATGATGTGTATTGGCAGATGCACAAACTAAAACTTCTTGGAGGGGTGTGGCAAAGTTGTTTTTCTGTGCCATGACTCGGGTTCTATCATGGAGAAGACATATCAGGAAGAAAACAGCCATGGTATTGCCATGAGAAATTAAGTCTGAAAATAGCCAGAAAGAGTGAATTTGTCCCAGGCCACATCTGATACAAACTCTTTCCCACCTGCTGTTGTAGAGGACCTTCCAGAGGTGGCCAACACAACTGGGCAGGCTTGGGCAGCAGATGCCAGTGGCTACACCCAAAGCAGGGCTGGGCTGAAGTCACATAACCACCAGGAGCAGGTACAGGTCAGCTTGGGGCTACCTACACCTGCAACCAAGAGGCTGGAAACCTGCCCCACTCCTCTGCAGTCCCCAGATGTGTGGACACAGGTGGAGTCCTGCCATAGGCATCAGCAGGTGGAAACCTGGTGGGAGTCTCTTTTCCTGATGGCTTTCTTGAACCCTCAGCCCCTACAATGCAACTTAGTGACCCCAGTCACGTTCAGAATGATATAAAATCAGTGAATGAGCACTTGAGAGTTCAGAGGGTAAACTTCAATGTATGTTTGATGGCTATTTCAACATGAACTGTTTCAACTGTGGAATTCAGTCTAAAGAAGGCTTTTGCATGTGATGGCAGCAATTTCTGGGTCAGTGAAGTGCAAGGTGGAAAACAGCAATCAGGAGGTGGCAGTGGCCAGGCACTGACAGGGACTGGGTGAAAAATGCTGCCATGGTTCCTCTTGGCACAGGCAGGCTCAGGTGGCCTAACTGGCCTTGCTGCCAGTGCACCAGAAGCAGTCTGGGCTTGAGGCTGGCTGATGCTCTGTGAGTAATCAAGTGAAGCTTGTTCCCAGTACAGTTATGACAGCGGCTGATGTACCTTATGCTGCCTCCATTGCCTCTTATTGTGAACACTTTACATGCAATTTTACTTCCTTTGTTATTTCATTACAAAATCCCACATGGTAAAGTGATATGCAGGGAAGCAGAACAGGTGGGAAGTCTAGGTCATGGATTCCTTTCTAGTACAGGATGTGGGCTCCTAGCTAAACCTGGGCAATCAGCAAGCCTTTTAAACTGCTTATTTCCACTGTTTGATCATATCTTCTTCCAGGTGGAGCCAGAAAATGTATATAAATTTTTTTGTTTCAAATTTGGATGACAAGTTGGTGAGCCATTATTTTGGTTAATATAGTTCTTAATGATATTAAGAATTACAATTAAAAATTAGTTTCATACTTGGACCTAATCAAGATAAAAGCAAAGAAGTCACCACTTCCCCACACAAAAAAAAACCCCAAAAGCCAAAAAAACCCAACAAAAAAACCCCAACCACTAAAATCGAAAAACGAAAAAAGAGAACTTTGAGAAAAGTTTCTGAGCTGGAACTTTTCACCACTTAGAATTTGACAAAAATGCTAGTAACTACATGTGTTGTTATGATCGCCAGTACCAGGAACTCACCAGCCCTGTGTGCTTTTTTATCCCCAGGACAGACCTATATTCACTGGTGACAGTCAGACCCTGCCACATGTGGCTTGAGCCCATGTTCCCCATGACTAGTTATTTTCCTGGTTTTCCTGATTGCTGAGCCACTGACCAGCACTGCCTTGTGCCTCAGCTTCTTCCTTAGTAGATCATGGTAATAATACATCTTTTACAAGGAGTATGTCCATGGGAAACTGTCTGTAAGGACAAGCTGTTATTACTGTTAGTGATCCTAGATGGAGAGACTTTCTGTCTGTGTTACCATCCCTGCGATGGAGGCTAGCATGAAATTTATTGCCTAAGCAGCCAGAAAAATCTATTTTTTAACAATTTTTTTTTTTATTATTCTTTCCCCGTCTTTCTTTCTGTGTGGTAGAACCATCCGGCTCAGAGTCACAGGGAAAAGGCAGCCTGTTAGAGGATGAACTCATCAGTGCCATCAAGGAAGCAAAAAGCTTTTCCTTTGAGACCCAGGACATGCAGCAGTTGCCAGCCCTCTCCACTGAGAAGAAAGACCAGCGTGTCAAACCAGGATGCCCTGCCATCTCCTCACCCCTGGATAATGAAGCCAGCAGTGCTGAGTCAGGGGACTCAGAGATCGAGCTGGTCTCGGAGGACCCACTGGCTGCAGAGGAGGTGTTACACTCCAACTATATGACCTTCAGCCACATTGGAGGACCTCCTCCATCACCTGCTTCCCCCTCCATCCAGTACAGCATCCTGCGGGAGGAGCGGGAGGCTGAGCTTGACAGTGAGCTCATCATTGAGTCTTGTGATGCCTCATCAGCCTCTGAAGAAAGCCCAAAGAAGGAGCAAGACTCTCCTCTGATGAAGCCCCTGGCCATGGACATTATCAAGGAAGAGAACAGCTCACGCACTGATGCCTTGAACTTCAAAGCAAGTAAAGTGACAGAGAGCAGTATGAACAGTGAAAACCTGGCAGAGTCCGTGTCCTACCTGAAATGCTCCTTTGTTGCACCAAAAGTAGGTGCTGAACCCCTGACCTCTGCCACCAGCACTGAGGAGCTGAAGGAAAGAATGATCCTGAAGAAACCCATTGAAGAAACTATTGTTAACCAATGTAAAGGGTCTTCCAAGGACTCTGGCAAAAGAAGTCCGTTGGCTTTGCCCCTACTGCCATTTTTAAATAAGCAGAAAGGTAAATGCAGAAGTTGTTGTTTTTGCAGTGCTACTGAGAAGAGTGGGGAGGGAAAATTGCTTGTTCCTTGCATGGGAGATGTTAGTAGTGCTGACCAAAAGGAGCTGCTGGCACTGGAAAAGCAGCTTGAAGCTGGGCATGCCTGTGACAATGCATACGTCATCTCTGATCTTCTCTTCTTTTTCTCCTTTTCCTGTCCCTTAGAAAAAAAAAGTCACAAAATAACCAACAAAACACCACAACCAGCAACAATAATTTTTAGGCTTAAGCGTATAGACACTGTATCAAGCTGGAATCCTAGTATTGTAAAGCTAATTCATACATCAGGCATCTGGAGGACAAAGGGCAACAAATGATCGTTTGAATGATTTCCTTTGAAATACTACCTGCCTTTCATCGTGTTGCTTCCAGCCTGTGGCTTATATCCTCAGAGATCTTTCTGGTGTGTCTGCTAGATGTGCTAAAATCTCAGCGGTTTCCCTGATTAACAAGATGGGGCACAGCAAGTGCATGTATGGTTTGTGCAGTGATAATGTCTCTGCTTAACGCTGTTGCCATCCAGTGGCAATAATAAAAATGGCAGTGACTTCCTATTCCATTTTACTGGAGCTGACTATCAAGATTTGAAAGAGTGCAGCTATTCCCATGCCATTAACTACTAAGCAGCCTTGTTTGCTTTTCTACAGGCTCAGAAATATTGCAGTGCTTGCTGTAACACAGGATTTGTTTTGGCCAGAGTTTTGCAGTTGCTACTTATGTTAGGATTACCAAACTCCTTTTCTTCCTGCATGACAAAAAGGGAAGGCAGAGCTGTAGGAAGACATTGACTGGTTTTTGACTGTTGGTAGCCCCACATCACTCCTGGCATCTCCTTCCAGAGACAGACACAGCCCTTACAGAGCAGGGTTTAGAGCTGTCTGTGTCCCAGCAGGAAAGGAGGTTGCTAGCTCAGTTTCTTTCCCTTTTTTTTTTTTAATATTCAGCACAGAGAAGGGAGACCAGAGCAAGAAATGCAGGTTTTTAGGTTTGTTCTAAGAAAATCTTGTTTTGCAACTAACCTAACTTGGGCAATTTTGTCCACTGTTTTGTCCAGAGAAGTATCACAAGTATCCTCTCTTCCCTCTGGTTCTAATGGCAACTTGGTACTTACATGGGAGCTGGTTCCCATGGTGAGAGTGAGAGGTCATTCTGGAATTTTACTTTCCTAGCATTTAATTTTTGTGTGAGGAATACAAACTAGTATGGAAAAAATTAATTATAATGTAGGACAGGTCAGTTTGGATGGCAATAATCTTCTGTCTCCACCACAGGTCTGCATAGTGGTGGGGGTGTTTGGTGATGTTAAGATTGCTTAAATCAGCTCTAGCAATGAAAGCAAAAGTTTGTCCTTTTGGTAGTGATGATAGATTTTATAAGTGCTCTGAATCTAGCAGGTTCCATCATTTATGAATATTGGGATCCCCATACTTCTGAAATAGGCATTTCTCCATTCAAGAGGACTGAGTGTTCATTTTGGGCCTACTCAGGGCTCAGAAGACACAAAGCATGAGTGTTTTGAGAACCACATTATGCAACAATGAATATTTTGCAGGAAAAAAGCTCTGCCAGTCAGGTTGCTTTTAGCTGAAAGGCTCTTTGCTTTTCCAGAAGCCTCATTTTAGGGTATATCTTCCTTGCAGCTTGATTCACAGGTCTAGGTACTGAAAGCTCTTTGGTACTTTGGGATCACTTGGTCAGAGAAACTCTTTCCCAACTTGTGCCATGTGATTTTTTTGTGGAATTGGTGATCTCTTCCAAAGGTTTCAGCTGGTGTTGGGAGTTTGCTTCATGTCACAGCTCGCCATAGGAATCTTCTGTAACAGGTCCACCTGGGTGCTGCTAGTCCCCCAGTACTTTCCTGCAAATCTATAACTGTTGCAGTGGGAGATGGACCCGGAGTAACGACTGAATCTCAATGTGAGAATAGTCGTCCTCCTTTATTGCAAGTTTCAGCAGAGTATATATAGATACATGAGAGTAACACCCCACAGCAAAAGCTCTACTATTGGCTGAAACCCCTTGTCCACCCGCTCCGAGCTCTCCTGTGTTTGGCACAGGAACTATGCCCACTCAAAGGTCACGCAGCCCTACACAGTCCTATTGTTTTGCATTCCACATCCAAGAGTTGTTGTTATCTCTTCCAGCTCCCTGCTTTCCCAGCTGCGTCGGTCCTTTAGTAACTTTACAGTAAAGTCAGACTTTGGTTAGTATCACTAGGCTTGGATCGCTCACATCTTCATTCTCTTCAAGATGGTCACCCACATATAACATAACTGGAAAAGATGTACAAGCTTTCTCATAGTTTATATGACAATAATCCATAACACAGTTCATAAGAGTGCAATCTACTGTGAGAGATGACCTTGGGAGTCCTGTAGAGCTGGGCTAACTTGAGAGGCACTAAAAGGACACAGATAATCAGTAAAAGGCAGCAAATTTAGCGTGCATTAAGGATTTGGCATCAGACTATTCAGATTGCCCAGTAAAGTAGGAATCTCAGTAAGGACTGTCCCCTTTCAAACTGGATCCTAAAGAATAATCTGCCAGAGAAACAGCTCTTGGTGTTGTTACTTCATCTGGATATCTGTAAATACTGTTGGAGCAGTGCATTTCATATAAATGAGCAAAATGTAATTTTTAAAAATAGCTTCTTATCTTTTGAATAGAAGATGTAATGAGATTGCAAAATTTAGGGGAAAAAATAAATTGAGATTTTCAAAGTCTGATAGCACCCACAGCTTGACTGGTATAAACCCTCTGCCTTTTATGATATTACTTGGGATTCAGAGGTAGTATAAGATCAAAATTCAGCCTCTGACAATCCTGGAGACACTGTTTTCACCGTGACTCATTTAAAATCAGCCTAGGAGCTATGTTCATTCAGTGAGTGCTGTTAGCAGAAGCAGGCATTATACGGAAGATTTTTCTGCTTTTTTAGAAATATAGGCAGTTCCTTAAAGAGGTGGGGCAGGGGAGGGGTTATTGCATGCATTGTAATGAAATGCTTATAGCATCCACAGTATCTGGGCAATGAGCAAGGAGCAGGGTAGAAGAGTTTACAGAAAAGCCAGTGGAGATTAACATTTCTGTAAGTTACTTTGTTGGCTGATATTCTATTGAAACACAAGCAGCTATGCTTACTTGCTTAGGTTAAGTGCAAGAGCTTTCCCAAAGAATAAAATTACTTCCCAAAGCAAGAGAATGGGCTGCTTTCACTATTGGCCTCAGATCCCTGCAGTGGAGCTGCTGGAGTTTTGCTGCTGCTGAAACAGCAGGCCAAGTATACCCTTAGCTGAAAGTGAAAGGTTTATTGCTCCAACAAGGGAGTCATGAGTGGAATTTAATAAAAGCAATTGTAGCCTTCTGAAACAGTCACTCACCCATTTATTTTATTTGCACAGCTACTGACTCTGTGTATTATGTGCTGACTCTGCGGCCTAGTACTCTCAGACATGGTAATTGCACATGCAAACTGGGTCAGAAATTGTGTGCAGTTATGCCTGATATTCCAGAGAAACAGCCATCCATTCTTGCAGGGAAAGGATCTGAGTAGTGCCATTTGGGGCAAATGAAATAAAGGTGATTTAACCACAGTGGCAGGACTACTAGAAAAAGTGAACCTACAGGTTTTGTCCATGCTGAGAGCTGCAGTTTTCTCAGTACTGCAAGGTGGCAGTGAGAGACAGTGAAACAATCCAAACCTTCAGGCAAAGCAAGAAAGGAGATGGTATTGTCATCTCACCAATGGGATGCTGGCACACCCATCTTAAAGTCCCTTTGTCTAGAAAGGCTGGTGGAAAAGGGACTGAGATTCACTAATTTATCATATGATTGATTTGTTTGGCGTGATGAATATTTCACTGTAATAAGACTGGGAATACACAATAGACCTGGGAAATTACTTCAGTTTTTTTAAATCCTGGTTTGTGAGGTCATCATTATTGCCTGGTATTGACCCTTACATCCAGTAGATTTCTGTAAAAAGATAGCAGGTTTCTCCATCATTCAAAGTGGCAGTGAGCGGGAACAGCAAGCCACAATGCATCAAGCAGAATGGTTAGCAGCACACCATTTCTATCAAAGGGGTGATTTCCATATATATAACTATATTACCATATAGCTATGGCAATATGAATTCTACTTGTAGATCTTGCAGCAATAAAGAAGAGATTATGTTGGAATGAAGTTTAATTGGAGAAAAGGGCCAAAGAACTTTTACTGCTAAGTGTCAAAGTGACTTTGACATGTGCTTAATGATGCTGAATTATTCATTGAACTGACCAGGCAAACTGACATTGCAAAGGGAAATAAATGAGTGTGCTGGAGAGAAAATCCCAAATGACCGGGTGATTCCCTTCTGAGAGGAACAGAGAGCCCCATTTATAGAGCTGATCCATCCCACAGGGAAGTCAACTGCTCCCTGGGGCCAGGATTAAGCATATATAGAGAAAGCTTCCTACCCTGGTTCAGCCTTCGGATTACTACCTGTTACTGATATTTCAAGTAGGAGGTGCTGAGGTAGTTACTAGAAATCTAAGGGCAATGAAGAGAGACTTTAGGATGGCTGGTTAAGGGATCAGGAGCACAAGTAGTGTTTCTCCTCTATCCCACCAGTTGCAGGGATTGATGAGGGGATAAACAGGAAGACCCAGCAAATTAAATCCTGGCTCAAAGACTGGCGCAACTGGGGAACCTTGGTTTCTTTGATCATGGGTTGACCTACAGGACACCAGGCCTGCTGGCAACATGTGGGGAAAGCCTAACCAGAAGGGGAAGAAGGATCCTGGGACAAGAGTTAGCAGGGCTCATTGAAAGGGCTTTAAACTAGGTTTGAAGGGGAATGGGGATGAAAGTGGGATTATTAAAGTGGAGCCTGGGAAAAGCATGCCAGTGCCATAGGCATATTTTACCCATAGGTAAAAGTACTAGCAATGTCTTGCAGTCTGTTGTCTCAGTGGAAGTGGGGGATGGTGATCCATGTGGTAGCAAAGATATGAGGAGAAGTAATAGGCTGGCAACTATAGAAGGGTCTGAGCACAGTCAGGTGGGAATTAAGGCTCATCCCCTACCCCGAATTGGCAGGACAATTAGCCCTGTTGAAGTGCATCTACATGAATGCACACAGCATGTGTAACAAACAGGAGGAGCTGGAGGCCCTTGTACAACGGGAAAACTATGATATATTCACCATCACAGAAATGTGCTGGGACAGCTCACATAACTGGAGTACTACCAACTTTTCAGAAGAGATAGGCAAAGAAGAAGAGGTGGTGGGTGGCCCTCTATCCTAGGAACAGATGTGAATGTCAGGAATTTAACAATGTGAATGACTGTGTTGAGAGTTTACGAGTAAGAATCAAGGGGAAGGCCAATAAGAGCGACAAGATGGTGTGAGTTTGTTACCGACCACCTCAAACAATGTAGAGGTTGATGAAAAATTCTATAAGCAGCTGACAGAGGTCTCGCAATCACTCACCCTTGTTTTCATGGGGACTTCAACTTCCCAGATGTCTGCTGGAAATACAACACAGCATAGAGGGAACAGTCCTGGAGGTTCTTGGACTGTATGGAAGACAACTTCCTAACACAGCTAGTGAGAGAGCCAACCACGGAAAGCACCCTACTTGACCTGCTGCTTGTTAACAGAGAAGGTCTTGCAGGGGATGTAAAGGTTGGAGGTCATTTTGGGCAGAGTGATCATGAAATCATAGAGTTTTCAATTCTTGGAGAAGCAAGTTAGGGAGCCAGCAGAACCGTCACCTTGGACTTCTGAAGGGCAGACTTTGGCCAGCTTAGGAACAAGGCTGAGAGTGTCCTGAAGGGCATAGGTGCCCAAGAAGGCTGGTCATACTTCAAGGAGGAACTCTTAAAAGCACAGGAGAAGGCCACCCCCAGGTTCCATAAAACCAGCCAATGGGGAAGAAGGCCAGCCTGACTAAATAGAAAGCTTTGGCTGGACCTCAGGAATAAAAGGAAAGTTTACGATCTCTGGAAAAGGGGGTTGGTAACTTATGAGCAATACCAAGATGAAGGGAAGCTAAGCAGGGGGAAAATCAGAAGGGCCAAAGCTCAAGCAGAACTTAACTTGGCCACTACATTTAAAAATAACACAAATAGGTTCTTTCTGTATATCAATAGAAAAAGGAAGACTAAGGAAAATGTAAGCCCACTGAAGGTGGGGGCTTTCGTGGCGGAAGACACAGAGAAAGTGGAGTTACTGAACGCCTTCTTTGCTTTGGTCTTCACTGCTAAAAGAAAAGAACATCATGAATCCCAGACCCTGGAGACAAGGGGGAAGGTCTGGAGAGAGGAAGAATTTCCCTCTGTAGAGGAGGACTGGGTTAGAGATCACATAGCCAGACTAGACATCCATAAATCCGTAGGCCCTGATGGGATAAACTGACAAGTGCTGAGAGACTGAGAGAACTGATGTTATTGCTAGGCCACTCTCCATCATCTTTGAAAGGACATGGAGAACACGAGAGGTACCTAAAGATGGGAAGAATGCAAATGTCACTCCAGTCTACAGAAGGGGCGAGAAGGAGGACCCAGGAAACTACAGGCTGATTAGTCTCATCTCCATTTCTGCGAAGGTAATGGAGCAACTTGTTCTGGATGTCTATCATCTCCAAGCATTGTAAAGAACAGGAAATTATTGCAAGTGGTCAACCCAGATTTACTAAGGGTAAATCATGCTTGACCAATCTGATAGTCTTCTGTGATGTTACAACTGGATGGCTGGATGAAGAGGGAGCAGCAGTTGTCATCTACCTTGACTGCAGCAAGGCTTTTGACACTGTCTCCCATAACATCCTCATTAGGGAACTGAGGAAGTGTCGGCTAGACAAGGGGGCAGTGAGATGCATTGAGAACTGACTGTGTGACAGGACTCAAGAGGGTTCTAATTAATGGGGCAGGGTCAAGTTGGAAGCCTGTAACCAGTGGTGTCCCCCACAGGTCAGTACTTGGTCCGGTCTTGTCCAACATACTCATCAATGACCTGGATGAGGGTACAGACTGTATCCTCAGCCAGTTCACTGATGATACAAACTGGGAGGGCTGGCTGTCACTCCAGAGGGCTGTTCAGTGTGACCTGGACAGGCTGGAGAGTTGGGCAGAAAAGAACCTAATGAGGTTCAACAGAGGCAATTGTAGGGTCCTGCACCTGGGACCCTACTTTCTTCTTGCTTTCTTCTGTTCCTGCACCCAGTTAAAAGTCAGTCACCAAGTTTTGCTGTATCTTGTCGCAGTGCTCCTTCTCCAATTTCTGATCAATCTGGGTAGTTGTCTGCAGGTATCCTCCCCTCTTCATACTTCAGTTTCTTTGGGCTCCTGCAGAGTCCAGTGCTCTTCCATGTTTCCAGAGCCAAAAGCAAAGGAGGCCCCTGTGCCATTCCCACCAGAGCTGAGCCCCACTCACACCTAGGGGTAAGACCACTTCCAGCAAATGCCATAAAACAATTGTGACAGTTGGGGTTCCTAGCTGACCCATCTCCAAAGATATCCTTGCTGAGGCTTGCTGCAGTTAGCTCTGAGGTCCTGGTCCTCATCACTCAGGATGTGCACTCATTAAAAGGACCCACAGCTCCCACCCTGCCAATGCCTGTTTTTTCTCAGGACCTCAGTTTTTCTCATGGAAAAACTGGCTGCTCTCATGGAAAAACTGGCTGATCATGGCCTGGATGAGCATACAATCTGCTGGATCGAGCACTGGCTGGAAGGACGATCCCAAAGGGTGGTGCTCAATGGAGTTAAATCCAGCTGGCGGCCGGTCACAAGTGGTGTTCCTCAGGGCTCAGTATTGGGGCCTTTCCTTTTTAGTATCTTCATTGATGATGTAGATAAGGACATAGAAAACACTATTAGTAAGTTTGCAGATGACACTAAGTTGGGTGGGAGTGTTGATCTGCTTGAGGGCAGGGATGCTCTACAGAGGGACTTGGATAGACTGGATAGATGGGCCAATGTTAATGGCATGGCCTTCAATGAGGCCAAGTGCCAGGTCCTGCACTTGGGCCACAACAACCCCATGCATTGCTACAGGCTTGAGGAAGTGTGGTTGGAGAGCTGCCTGGCAGAAAAGGACCTGAGGGTGCTGGTCGACAGGAGGCTGAATATGAGCCAGCAGTGTGCCCAGGTGGCCAAAAAGACCAATGGCATCCTGGCTTGCATAAAAAATAGTGTGACCAGCAGAAGTAGGGAGGTGATTGTCCCNATAGATTAGATGTGGTGTTGAGGAATATGGTGTAAGGGAGAACTTGTAGAGTAGGGCTGATGGTTGGACTTGATGATCCCAAGGGTCTCTTCCAACCTAAATGATTCTATGATTCTATGACTTCACATGTACATCAAGGCAGGTGTGACCAGTCATGTGGGCCAAGTGATCACCTTGCCCTTAATCATCAGCACTGGCTCAGGAAAACTAATGACAGACAAAGTAGCATGCACAAAGCATGTGCACTGTAAACCACTAAGGTTTGAATGGGGAACAGTCCATGCCTTAGCTTGTTAGCTTATTTTAGGTAATCCCCACTGAAGGGAAAAGAGATTTGAAAAATCAAATCACTGAAGAAGGATCTGCAATGTACTTTGTGCATTTTTTTTTCACTTTTTTTAAACAAAATTTAAGTGTAGGGGCTTGAGTCTTTCCAGAAAGGTGAGAATGCAACATGCCTTTGGCTGTCATTCCTCCAGGATTTTGCTTTTTCTGACCAAAGCCTGTAAAATGCTGAGGCACCCCCTATGCATTTCAAACCAAAACAGGAAGAGAGTGGATTTAAGTATCAGAGAGCACCCAGGGATCCACATTTGGATAATCTGCATTGTAAGCATTTTGAAAGGCTGTAGTGCTAGGCCTGTTGCTTAACATGTACAACTTGCTCCCTGATTTCTTGGGCAAAAAGGTCCATATTGCTTATTGGTTTTTAGATCTTATTTTACTTGTAGTGCCTGGAGACCCAGTCAAGGTCAGGATCTTTTTTTAGCTGAGATATGAGCATGCAGTAAGGTCCTTGGCGAGCTTGCAGGATGAATTTCAGTCTAAAGATGTCAGTAAATGCCACCATTCTTTGTTGCCTTAGAATGAGCCCTACCCTGGTGCCCATTTCTTTTTTCAGCCTTCTAATCTCCTCTCCACCTTTTGGGTGGAATGATGGGTGCAAAGGAGAGGGAGAGGGGAGACAAGCAAGAGGGCTAGGGCCTGCTTTGCTTTGTTCCCAAACTTTTTCTCTAATTGGATCCATTTGAGAAGTGAGAACTGGTAAACTCTTTTGCCAGTGAGTTACTACATACCTGGCAGTATCAGTCAGTCCCATGTACCCTGACTGCATCTTTCCCATCATGCAGAGGACAAATGAGGAAGCATGTCTAACATTTGCTTTATAAAACAGACATACAGAAGTCTGCTCACCTCCACTGAACAATTAGATAAGTCTACATCTCTTCTGGAACAGTTTTGGCCCACTACTTGTAGCTAATATGAACAAGGGATGTAATCTCAAGTCCCTGCCTTGCTTGTGTTTGCTGCATGGTAAGATGGGGCTGCCTAAAGGCAGGCCAGTCATCAGTCTGATTCAAACCTGCTCCCATTCCAGCTATATTTGAACTCATCTTTAAATGCAGCTCATGGAAAAGGATACAATGGGTTTGGTAAGAGATGAAGCACTGCTGGTTCATGCGAGCACATGATTTCTCCTGCCACATACTATAAATGATGATTCTGGTGTACATTAGAGGAACAGAACTACCTAAGGGCTGGAGGACCAAATGGTCTTCTTTAATTATTCATTATTAGCAGTAGCTATTATTATTTCGGAGCTGCCCTTCTTAGCCTGAAATATTAACAACTAGCCTGTTTCTTTCCTTGATTGCAACTATCCAAAGCCCTGCTGTATTTGCTCTTGAAGCAGGCCATGACACAGGTCTTTTCCATCAAGCTGGCTCCAAACCATTGCTGTTCCCCAGTAACTCAGGCCTCCTGGACCTCCTCTCAGACCTCTTCCTTGTAGTAATTCATACCAAGCGAGCCAGTTCATGTTGGTCCCAAATATGTGCTGGGTTTCCTTTGCTGCACTCCATTGATATCCCTCTGAGCCTGACTCAGATGCTGCATACAATACATTCAAGGGAAGAGTTCCCCTAGTGGCGCCAGGATGCCCTATTATCTTTGTTTCTCCTTAAGAGGCACAGGCCTTGTGTACACTTCTAATAACACAGATGGTTTTAATAGTTCTCTGCCTTTGCCCCCAGTTCTTTCTCCTCATCTGTAGTCTGTTTAATGCTACCTTCTAAGTGACATCTTTGTCACTTAATCTCATTAAAACTTCTCTTCATTGAACTCAGTGAGCTGCTTATCAGAATGAAATCCTAATCTCCCATTTGTAATTAATTTGTTCTGTGCCTCCTACAATTTGACATCATTAGATAATGGCATCACTCTCAAAATCACTGATACACAGCACAAGGTAAACACCTATGAACCCAGTGTGAGCTGCCTTGCTAGTTTCCTCCTTCCTCCTCTCTGCCACACTGCTTGATTTTATTGACAGCTTTCTCTCTTTCCTTCAGCTAATTTCTGATGCATTTTGAATGCTTCCTGTCAAGATTGTGCTGCTCTGTACTCTGCAGATAAATCATAGAATCATAGAATGGTCCAGGCTGGAAAGGACCTCTAGGGTCATCTAGTCCAACCTCCCCACAGTCAGCAGAGACACCCCCAACTAGACCATGTTGCCCAGGGCCTCATCAAGACTAACCTTGAATATGTTCAGGGAAGGACCCTCAACCACCTTCCTGGGCAGTGTTCCAGTGTTCCACCACCCTCATAGTGAAGAACTTATTCCAAATATTCAATCTAAATCTGCTTTTCTCCAATTTGATGCCATTGCCCCCCATCCTGTCACTGCAAGCCTTTGTAAACAGACCCTCCCCAGCCTTCCCATAGGCTCCCTTCAGGTACTGGAAGGCTGCTTTTAGGTCTCCCCAGAGCCTCCTCTTCTCCAGGCTGAACAACACCCAGCTCCCACAGCCTGTCCTCATAGCAAAGGTGGCTCCAACCCCCTGATCATTTTTATGGTCCTCCTCTGGACCTGCCCCATGGGCCCATGTACTTCCTATATTGAGGGCTTCAGACCTGCACACAGTTCTCCAGGTGAGGTCTCACCAGAGCAAAGTGGCAGAATCACCTCTCTGGGTCTGCTGGCAATGCACCTTCTGATGCAGCCCAGGATGTGATTGGCCTTCTGGGCTGCAAGTGCACACTGCCTTCTCACGTCCAGCTTCTCATCCATCAGCACCCCCGAGTGCCTTTCCTCAGGGCGGCTTTCTAGTACCTCATCCCCTAGTCTGTATTGACAGCGAGGATTGTTCTGGTCCAGGTGCAGAATCCTGCACTTGCTGTTGTTGAACCTCATGAGGTTCACCTGGGCCCACCTCTCCAGCCTGTTCAGGACCCTCTGGATTGCATCCCATTCCTCCTGTGTATCGACAACATCACATGTCATCTGCAAACTTTGCTGATCATGGACTCAATCCCTCTGTCTGTATCACTGACAAAAATGTTAAAGCATGGACCCCTGAGGGACACCACTTGTTACTGCTCTCCATATAGACCTCTGGCCATTGAGAACCACCCTCTGGCCACAACCATCCAGACAGTTCCTTATCCACTGAACAGTCCACCCATTAAATCTGCATCCTTCCAATTTGGCAAGCAGGATGTTGTGGGGAAGCCTTACAGAGGTCCCCGTAGATCACATCCATAGGTCATCCCTTGTCTACCAACATAGTCACCCTCATAAAGAAGGCCACTAGGTTAGTCAGGCAGGACCTGCCCCTAGTAAAGCCATGCTGGCTGTCCAGAATCACCTCCCTGTTCTCTATGTGCCCAAATATGGCATCTAGAAGGATCTGTTCCATGATAATCCCAGGCACGGAGGTGAAACTGATAGGTCTGTAGTTCCCAGGGTCCTCATTTCTACCCTTTTTAAAAATGGGTGTGATGTTTCCTTTCTTCCAGTCCACAGGGACTTCACCTGACTACCATGACTTTTCAAATAGCTCCCCTTTTAGCAATGAATTTCAGAGGCTAGAACTTGGTGATACTGCCATTTGCTCACTGGGATTTGCTGGTATAGAATTGTCTGGGACCTTTGCAGACTCTAGAATAGGGTCAGTCCTGGTCCAAGCTAAATCTCTTCATTTTCCCCAACAGATTTACGTATTTTCATGTATTTCCCTGTTTGGATGCAGCACCTAACAAACTCAAATTAATTTGCCCCATTCTTTCCATTTTTGCCCTATTCTTTCAATTTTTGCTTTATGGTTATAGTCCAAAAAAGTTTCTGCTCAAACAACATGCTGGTAAGAGCAACTGACTGAAAGACAGACTGACTTCAGAAGACTCACTCCTTGGATCAACAGATATACCTTCCAATTTCCTAAACAATCTGTATTTCCTAAACCATCCTTGTTTTGGTCTCCCTCTGCAATACACTCCTCCAAACCATGCTGAAAACATTTTTTATCTGTTTATATAGCTCACTTTGTGTGCAACACTGCCATTCTCATACAATCACTACACCAATAGGATCAGCATAAGAAAAAAAATAATTTTATCCAGTGCATACTCTGCTTCCTCTGAGAAGGAGCCCAATTTCAATTTCATTCAGCTGTAATGCAGTTGGACCCTGGCTCCTAAAAACAACACTGCAGCACTATCAGTTATCTATCAAAAAGGATTATTTTTTCATTTTCAGTTTTCTTTTATTTTCAATGATCTATTTGCATCTTCAGACTTGGGAGCAAGCAGTGAAGTAGTTGGTGAGATAGTGATTTGCAGCTGCAGGATGCCCATTCTCACCTGTGCTTCTGTGGAAACAAGTGTTGGATGAGGCTAAACCAGCCATAAGTACATGCTTTCCAAAATATTTACTTTTCCTTTCAAAGCGTCCTTTACCTCCTCTTTGTACAAAACGCTGGGTGAGGAGGTAATACCTTTATGGAGAGGCATCTTTTCAAGGTGCTGACTGGTGTTGCCATAGGCATTGAAAGCATCCTCCCTGAACATGTGAATGTACCCTTTTGCTGATCAGAGGTGATAAGCATGAGGCAGGACAGGGACAGTGGGGTTTGGAGCTGGTGTCATTATGGTTGTAGCATCTGGAGTCAGGAGAGTTTAGCTTTAATATAATCCCATTTGCTTTTCCTTCATCTACCTGAAGAGGTGGGGATCATGCACTTCGGGATCCCAAAGTAACCAAATTTGCTAAAGTAATAGCTAGCTGCATGGATCCATTCGGCAGCCCTTCTCACTGGGTCACGGTAAAAAACAGATTATTTGCAGTTTGAGGGCAAAATAAGGGAGAGTTGGGCAGTGGCTCGCATAGATCTGCATGGCATAGTCCAGTCTCAATACATTTTTTATGTAGAACTGATTCAAAAAGAAATAACTTGTTGAAGAAAATGGACCTTGAATGACAGCCACCAGCTCTTCCTGCATCTCTCATGCAGCTCACTCTGCTACTGGAGGCCAAAGAAAACCCACTACCACAGCCATAACTCCATGGGGCCTGACCCTGCTGTGGGAGCCAGGTCCTGCTGTGGTGGTCTAGTTTGCAGGATCTAAGCCTCACTCCTGGCAGCCACACACCTGGTATCTTCTACTTGACCCTCGTTTGTTGGTGAATAGGAAAAAAAGCATCTTAGATGTGGTGCCTTTAATGAGGCATTGAGGTGAATGAGTTGCTGGGTATATCTTTCCAGCATGGAAAAGAAGTCTATTCTATCCTCCATTGCTTGCAAACTTCAAATTTGAAGACTACTTCTGTAGGTGGCAGCCTAAACATAAAGCAGGGCAGAAACCTTCTTTTCCAAAATAAACCCCAAGCTGCAGGACAGCCTCCCATTTTGGTGGCTGGGAAACCCATACATCCTTGGCCTCATAACAAAGCCCCATCTCAGGGGCTGAGAGGTAAAAATAAATATCACTCCACGCTGTCTGATGATTCCTCAAATTTCACTCTAATCTGAGCCCTTCATTAATTATTTAGCTTCAGGGAAATGTGCCAAAGGGTTCTGACACTTCAGATGTGCAAAGTAATTTCCACATTTACTTTCCAGCTAATGGGGAAGCCAAAATAAATTGTACTGGGCTGAGGAAGTATGCATGGGTTTTATCCATACCCTGGAGCCCACAGAGCTTCACTATGTCTCAAAGGGCTCACTGTGTGTCAGTGTGGGCTAGGCATGTCACAACACTCATTCATGGCCACCTACACCATCCCCTATGTGAGCCCCTACAAGCAGCCTGTCTCCATTCATCTTGCCTCCTTTTGCTTTCTGCCTGCTCCATGGATGCTCTGGCCCCTCAGGCCATCAAACTGATCAGTTTGCTCTGAGTTGCCAGAGGAGGATTGGATCCCATGTTGCTAGTGGCGCAAGGCTGTGCTCCTCCCTGGTTGCTCAAGCACTTGGTGACAAGCAGCAGCTCTCCCTGCTCCAAAGTAAATAGGTCATCTGCAGGTTTGCAACATGAAAAAAAACAATTGAATGTAGAGCAGGTAGAAGCTGTGGTTCACAGGAAACTTTGATCACTTTTAATGTCAAACAACCTGAGGGGAGAAAAGGAGAAAAAAAAAAAAAAAAGCACAAGTAAAAATGTAATGCTTTGGGAGACTAAGAACTGCTGTTTCCAAAATTAAGTACAATCTCTTCTGGCCCCCAGTGCTAGTCATCCTAATCCAGAGAGGCCTGATGTCTCTCCGTTTCAAGCTGGGGGTACTCAGAGACAATTTTCCAAAGCCCAGACATGAAGGTACTGAGGACCAGCAGGACTCATGGACATGCCTGGCATTCAACAACAGCTGATCACTTCTGTGAAAGATGGGGTTCATCCAAAACAAAATACAAAATACAACATTTGGGTTTGTTCTGTTTGCATATTACAAAGACTGCGGTTTTCTTGAATTTATCATAATTTAAAATAAATGCCATGCTATTACATTTTATCTCTGATTCATTTGCAAAATAATTAGTTTTAAGTATCTGGTACAGAAAATGCAAGAGCCTTAGATGGGACAGATGGATATTGTGCCTTTGGTCCCTCAATGTTTTTATTAAGAATGGTGTATCTGCCACAGTACAAAGGGGTATTTGGTGGTACTTATAATCAGGGAGTTTCAGCAAAGCCCCCTCTACCTAAGTGGCCACCTTAGACTTCTGGAGGGCAAACTTTGACCTGCTCAGAAGGCTGCTTGACAGTATCCCTTGGGAGACTGCCCTGACACAGGAGTCCAGGAAGGCTGGACATACTTTAAGAGAGAAGTCCTAAGGGCACAGGAGCAGGCTGTTCCTGTGTGCCGGAAAACTAGCAAGCGGGGAAGGAGACCGGCCTGGCTAGATAGCTTTTTCTAGAGCTTTGTCTAGAGCTTCAAAATAAAAAGAGAATGTACCACCTTTGGAAGAGAGGGGAGGTCTCTGGTGAAGCCTACAGGGATGTAGTGAGGATATGCAGGGAGAAAGTTAGGAAAGCCAAAGCACAGCTGGAGCTCAACCTAGCTTCAGCTGTTAAGGACAATAAAAAATGTTTTTATAAGTACATTAACAACAAAAGGAGGGTGAGGGAAAATCTTCCTCCCTTATTGGATGCAGAGGGAAACAGAGTTACAAATGATAAGGAAAAGGCTGAG
>VZTM01018934.1:86900-126144 GCA_013400555.1 Jacana jacana
CTGGAGAGCTGCCTGGCAGAAAAGGACCTGGGGGTGCTGGTCGACAGGAGGCTGAACATGAGCCAGCAGTGTGCCCAGGTGGCCAAGAAGGCCAATGGCATCCTGGCTTGCATAAAGAATAGTGTGACCACCAGAAGCAGGGAGGTGATTGTCCCCCTGTACTCAGCACTGGTGAGACCGCACCTTGAGTATTGTGTCCAGTTCTGGGCACCTCAGCACAAGAGAGATATCGAGGGGCTGGAGAGAGTGCAGAGGAAGACTACAAAACTGGTGAAAGGCCTCAAGAATAAGGCTTATGAGGATCGATTGAGGGAGTTGGGATTGTTTAGTTTGAGGAAGAGGAGGCTGAGGGGAGACCTCATCACTCTCTACAACTGCTTGAAAGGACACTGTAGAGAGGTTGGTGCTGGTCTCTTCTCACGGGCAATTAGCAACAGAACAGGAGGGAATGGCTGCAAGCTGCAGCAGGGTAGGGTTAGGCTGGACATTAGGAAAAAATTTTTCACAGAAAGCGTAGTCAGTCAGTGGAATCAGCTGCCCAGGGAGGTGGTGGAGTCACCATCCCTGACTGTGTTTAAAAGTAGATTGGATGTGGTGTTGAGGGATATGGTGTAGGGGAGAACTTGTAGAATAGGGCTGATGGTTGGACTTGATGATCCCAAGGGTCTCTTCCAACGTATATGATTCTATGATTCTGTGATTCTGTTTGCAAGGAGTGAAACACTTAA
The DNA here is from genome assembly GCA_013400555.1 of Jacana jacana. Taxonomy (NCBI): domain Eukaryota; kingdom Metazoa; phylum Chordata; class Aves; order Charadriiformes; family Jacanidae; genus Jacana; species Jacana jacana. The sequence continues at coordinate 87,629 of VZTM01018934.1, forward strand.
GTAAAACAATTAAGAAGTCCCAACAGACTTTTTGCATTGCTTGCCCAGAACCTGTTTTTCTTTTGAACTACCCAGTTTCTGCAGAAGCCAAATCTGTTGCAAGGGAATTCACTCTTCATGCAGAAAATGTAATATGCTATTCTTTCACCTCATGTTGTTCATGTGCAGTGCTCTGCGATAACAGCTATTTCTTTGTCTCTGCAAATCTACACTGTTACTCTGAAATTACTGCTATTTCTACCATATCCAAGTGGTATCCACTAAACATTTTCCTTTGTTCAGTTTTGCCCAGTGAACTTTCATGCTGCTTATTAAATTATAAAGATGTCAAAATAATTCCATATTGCATAGTGAAATAGTTTTGCTGGTCTTTGGGCTTGAGAATGGGAAATGATCCAGATTAGGACTTTCTCATTGTGTGCAGAGAGGGGGAGCAAGAAAGAATACGTGATATTCAATCACTCGAAGATAGAATCTGTTTTTCATAGAGAAAGCCTTTTTTGCATCTTCAGAGGGTTTATCTGGGTTCTGCTTTTTTGTTGTTTTTTTTCCTTCCCTTTTTCCTCTGCATCTGGGTGCATAAAATATCTAGTTTTAGGGTTCCTAATGAGCTGGCTTCAGGGTGTAGATTTTCATTGCATATTTTGCTGGAAGGTTATTTGACCTTGCTTGGGGTATCTTCCATAAGACATATACATATGATCCATCCTTTCATCTTCTCTCTGCGCCATGGGAGGGGATGTGCCAGGACGGGGCCAGCTCCCCCAGTACTCAAATCATCACTGCCTTTCTACATAGTTCATCTTCCAGCCAAAGTTCTAAAATGCCCACAAAACCATTTTCCCTACTCATTTCCCCAGCAAACACAACTTTGCCCACTTTCCAGGCAACACTTCTGGCATATCATTTCCTGATCTAATTCTTCTAATTTCTCTAGAGGCCCATAATAACATTCAAAACCTAGAGTGCTGCTTCACCGTCTCTACCCAGTGCTCATATTGGCTCTCACCAAAGGCTTGTCCATATTCTCTTTCCCCCTCTCACAGTCTTGCACTGACATTCTTGTCTTACACACCCGTGTTTTATTACCTTCATTTTTCCTTTCTTTCTTCCCTCCTTGGACAGTATTAATGCACTCCTCATTCATCAGACCTTCACACCACACAAGACTGTTAGCATTGCTGCAATAAGCAGCCACACTATGCCTCCTCCATCCCTTTTGCAAGCACTGCATTATTGCATTTGCTCAGGGCAGGAGTGGCTGCTTTCTAACTTCCTCTCCCTGACCTGCCCCTTTCCTATCCAACCTCAGGCAAGATCTTTTCCACATTAACAGCCAACTTCCCAGCAAGAGAATGATGACCTAGGGCTGTGGCTGCATGAGTGCTATCCCTTCCTTTGCAGAGAGCATTTTGGTAGTCTCGCATCCATGGAGGAGGCAGCTGTGGTTATTGCACCCAGAGATGTATTAATGATCTGTTGCTGTTTTCCAGTGAAAGCTGGGTTTGCCATAACAATTTTGTGTTGGTTGAGCTGGAGGTGCATGATCACAGCATCTGCACACCTCCACCACATTTATCCTCCCAGCCTCCCTGTACAGTGGGTGCCGTGGTGGGGGATGGAAAGATGTCCATATTGAGATGCTCGAAGCAGTTCTCTAGCAAAATACAGAGGATGTGAGCTGCCCAGGGCCTCCTAAATGACTCCCATCCCCAAGGAAAAGAACTTCTTTTTTTTCTTTGAATGGGAGCTGGGAAAAGGGACCTGGTCAGCTGTAAGTTGCTCTGCACATTCTCCCACCGGCCTAGTTTGGGCCAGCAGGAGGAGCACTGGGTACAGGAGCCGAGGAGTCTGCAGAAATGCAGCAAACCAGAGCAAGCATCCCTGGCTGCCTGTGAGATTCATGGCCTGAACTGGAGACTTGTGGCACTGGTGCAAAAGACGCTTTGGTCTTTTGAGTTTCCACTCACAGGCTGTCAGTTTAATTTGCAGTCACATTTCCACAATTTGTAGTTGCATTTTGCACTTGGACAGAGCATCCCAACCCCTGAATCACCACATGGAGCTTAAAACTTGGGCCTGATCCCAGTAGAGTAGGAGGGAGGGGCTAGAAGCTGAAAGCAAGGCTTCGGGCATCCTTTTGGGCACATCATCTCTGGGGGCTGCATCAGAGCTGCCTCAGACCAAGGATTTGGATGTGTGTCTCCTCTCCTGGAGGAGAAGAGAGCAGGACTTAACTGGGCAGGCCCTGTCTAGTGCTTCTGGTGGTGTGGCACTTTGCTGGGGCTCACAGCAGGACTGCCTGGGTCACAGTGCTTTCTGTGTGCCACTGCACCCTGTACCTGCATCCTTGTACCAGTGTGGTCCCTGCTTATGCTCTTATTTCTGCCTCCTGCTACCTCCTCCTCCTCCCAGCAAAGCAGCTGGGAGGGTCTGTGCCTGCCAGCATCATGGAGGGAGATTCAGTGAGATAAGCTGCTCCAGGGCCACCTTCACTGATCCCAGCATAAGGATCTTGCCCCTGTAGGAACAGGATCTCTTGTGGCTTATGGCACACCCAGAAAGTGAAGTCCAAGCCTCTTTTCCCCAGCTCAGGCACTGACAACCAGACATTGCTTTGAGAATTTGCTAGAAGTGTGTCTTCATCTCTTCTGGGCATGCTTGGCCAAAGAGGAGGCTCCTCTATCCCTCCAGCATCCTTGCACAGCACCTGGCAGGATTTCCAAGAGCAATGCAATCCTAGTTCATCTTTATAATATTGCTTGATCTCCACTGGCCCAACAATGACAGCCCATAATACCAACCTGCAAGTTATAGTGCAAAAATGAATGAGGTTCCTTTGCTAAAGCAGCAGATGTTGTGCTGGTGCTGCAGAAATAAAGCTTAAAAAACAGAAAGTGCCCCAAATTTAAATAGACCAAGCAGACCCAGAGACCTAAGAGAGGTAATACCCAAGGTCACATAGGAAGCCTGTGGCAGACCCAAGGACTGAACATAGATCTCCTGAAGCCCAGCCACACTGTGGTTTCAGGACTGTCTTCTCTTTTGTCTTCCAGTCAATTACGAAGATCATTTAATGAAATGGAATTAATAATGCCAGCTGCAGCACCATTAATGCTATAATGGAGACAAATTTAGTAGCATAGGCTTAAAAGCGGCAGGCTTGAAAATGGGAATAGGCTGCAAGCTCTATAAAAGCCTGTTCTAATGGGGGAATGCAGTAGGTCAACCACAGTTCTAGGGTTTCATCAGCTTTACTGATCAAATCTTAAAGGAGGATGAATATGTACCAACTACCTCCCCCAGAGGAAACACCCAATTTTAAGTTCCAAGCAACTGAAAAAAGGTAGTCTCACTGGAAGAAATCAAAAGACTTTTCTGGGTCAATGGCAGGAATAGAGCCTTAATTTCTGTGATCCTCACAGTTCAACAATAACATTAAAGAACCAAGAGGAAGAGCCAGGAGTAAATCAGAATTAACTCTTACACATTAGATGTACTGTTTCCTGCAGTAGTCAGTCAGCTCAAATAGCACTGCAGAAGTGCTAGCTGTCTCTGCAATGGCCAGTGAAGAGGATCTGTGCCAAGTTTGCTGAGGGACTGCACATCAGCAGTTCAATAACCAAAACCGAAAACTGTTTCTTAACAACAGCATCAAATCTGAGAGCTTCCCCTGTATAGCTCATTTAATAGGATTCGAAGGCTACCAAGTGCAAAGTATGTCTCACCTGATTCTTTCATCGGTTTATTTGACTCATGTCATGTGGTTGTTGCTGAAGACCTTATAATAATCTCGGATTTTAAGCAAATATGGATATGAAAAACAGATTTGCTGAGCAGAAAGTGAAACAGCGGCTGCAGAGCAGAAGCTTAGCAAGACATCTCAAAACACACTTGTTCTGTGAACAACCTCAATATTTTGACTGGTGATTTAAAAAAACCCTCATAAATACAAGCATTTCAAGACTTCTAAAAGAAATCTCAGGGAAGCTGGAACACTATGTGACATGCCAGGACGTGGGATTTCTTTTATTAGGAGTATTCAGCTCCAGACTTAAATCACACCAATTTAAGACCATATTGTCTTTTTTTACCAACTTATTGATTCCTTTTGGTCTAAAACCTGAGAAAAGAAGTAATTAATCTAAGAGAAAACAACAGAACCGGGGACAAAAGGCAGAAAGGACAGAGCTATCTATGTGCCACCAAGACGGTGAATAGTGTTGGACCTGAAATAGCTGTCAGCATCTCCCAGCTCATAGCCTTTTCACCTGAGCTGCCTCAGAGTGAATCTGCAGCTCAGAAAATGTGTTCTGCAAGAATGAGTGCAACACAGTGGGATGAGAGCAGAGCTGGGAATCTGGCCTGTCCTTCTGCTATTGACAGCCTCCTCATGCCAATGTAGTTGCTGGCTGCCTTTGTCTTGAAGTACTCAGACAGAAATTCCCCATTGCCCATTAGAGCTTTGAGACATATTAATGCAACTTTTAAAATAGCACCTCCTCTATTTTTGTTGTTAAGAACAAATTAGCTGAGAAGAAAAAGCCAATGATATCCTGTAATGCTATTGTTCTCCTAAAGGCAATGTCAGGATCTTACAGCAGCACGTTGCAGATCTGGTGCTGCCCTCAATGTGTCCCACGATGTGTTGATGTGGAGTGATGCAGAGCACTGTTCTGAAAAACATAATCAGTCCAAAGTGTCTTCAAAGTCACTGCACTTAGAGCAGAACTGGCAATACTTTCACCTCTATGTTTGAATCTGTTACCATTAAATATTCTTTGAAACCAATACTGGTTTCCACCCTGCCCTCCAGCCAGATTGTTAAGGGTCAGTGCTGAAGTTTAGGGCCATGTGTGATCCTTCCCATGGTAGAACAGTGGGTGGACTATTAATGTCAGTTCAAGTACATTTATCTAAAAAGCCTTCAATGTTGCTAACTCTGACCTCATCAGAGATCATCATCAGTGCCCAAAGTGAGAAGACCTTTGGAATGAAGCAAGGTAGAGCTGGAGAGCTAGTCCCAGTGCAGGGCTTGTTGCGTTGCTGTAAGCAGCACAACCCTGGTGGCCCACACACCCATGTCCTTTGCAGATGGCCAGTTGGCAGCAGCCAGCTGCAGTCTGCACCTCATCCAGCAATCCCTGTTGGGGTTGGAGGAATGGAAAGAAATGAAGCAAATGGCAATACACTACATATGTGTTAATTTGGGCACAGGTTTCCCTCAAGGGGAGTTTAGCATAGGCTGAAAGCAACCAGGTAACTTTATTTTACCAAGTCCTTGCCTCACACATCCTACACACATGGTCATTTTCTCCAGTGGGACTACTTAACTGGCAAATGCTGACGAGCCCACTTGCCTTGTGACTGTGCCATCCACCTAAAAGGTGACCTCACTAAAACATTTTAAGATCTGTAATAATTTCACTAACGTCCTGTGGCAGAAGGAGGGTCCCCATGGACAGTACTCTGAAGGGAAGAGAAGCAATTTCCACTTACTGCTTTTAATTCTCCTTATATTCATGATCATAGGAAAACTGTCCTCCAACACTAGAGTATCTTGCGGTTGATGCCAAGATCTGTCCTGTGCGTGTCTCATCCTTTGAAGATCCAGGCAATGTTATGTTTATTTGTGCCTTCCAGGCTGCTCAGTAAATCCTTTAGTTCTGTCACAAAGAAGTAGTTCTCGCCCTCAGTCTATTGAAAGCCAACTGTTTAGTCCCAATTCTGGCTCACAATTTATTGAATGGGTCACTTAAATCCTCATTGTAGAAATGCATTTTTTTATCAATTGCCATTGTAATCCTGAATCCACGCAGTGCTGATTGGGATTTTGTTAAACTTTTTGTGCAAGTCTATGTAGGCACACACACCAGGCACTGCCTCTGTCCCTCACCTGACTTAGCTCCTGGGATAAGTGACTGCACACTGGAAGACCTTATCCATTTGCATTTCCTAAGTACATTCATGTCACAGTTTAAGTTCAGTTCTGTTTCTGACACAAATGCATTGTTCTTGTTACTGGTGATGGGTTCTGTTCCCCATGAATTAAAATAGCTCTGGAAGTACTGTGGGACAGTCCAATCATGGGACAGTTCTGCAGAGACATTTTTCCAAAGGGAAGTAAGAATTTAAGGAGGAAAACAGATAGTACGGCTCATTTTCATAGCCTGGGGAAGGAGATGGAGACCTGAAGCCTGGGGCAAGAAAATTCCTGCCAACAGTGAAGGAAAGGAGAAAACATCAGTGTTTCATATAACACTGGGATGTTAAATATACATGTACCACTCTTCTGTCCAAAGGGAATTTGCCTTTTCTGCCTGAGAAATCTGGGTTACAATGAGACTGAGCAGAGATTTTGTGTCTTCTCACTGTTGCATTGATGGTAGTACATGCCCAATAGCCATGAGTTTCACTGATGCACTGAGTTTGAGGTCTCTTCGGCTTTTCTTTCAGGTACTCCAAGATTTAGGAGTTTCATTGTGAATGATGGCTCTGGTTTATATACACTGCTTGTAAATACCTCATATTATGAATTGGTGCTGGGAACCCCACTGAAGAGCTGCAAACAGTGCAGGGCAAAACGTATCAATAAAGATATTTTATCTTCTTGCAAAGGGTCTAAAACAATCAGTTCATGCCGAGAAATCTTCCCTTGCCAACTTGTTTCTTCCTTTTTTTAACACAGCCAGGAATAACACGAAATCAAGGCTTGTAACATTTTTTGTAGGTGATTTATTCTTACTATATACAATGACAATTGAAGCTGGTTCTGCACCAGTTAATTATTTCCCTGCTAAGGAACTGAAGATGGATTCAAGCCTAGAGCAACTCTTTTTGGGGATTTCAAAGATGGTTTTTAAACATGAACAATAGCTGTTGACCTCCATAATCCCTGCAGAGTTTCCTAAAGATCACACTGTGCTGAATCTCTCCTTAAATTTTGCCTTTCTTTTATGAGATGAGTTACCTGAGAGAAGGATAAGTAACCTACTACTGCCAGTTGGAGCACATCTCTGTTAATTCAGGCATTCGAGACCATTTGGTCTTGGAAGCAAAAGAGCAGAGTGGTTCAAACTCTGTTCCCCATGGTGATGTGTACATGACCCACTGTATCTGTGCTGGACTCTGTTTCTATATAAAAAAGCTAAACTTGGTATAACAGGGCTAAAATTAAAATAATTTCATAAACTAGAAGGATCTAAAATATTAAGTACAGCCTCAGAGCTGAGAGGTCCCCAGTTAGTACCATTCTGTCAATGACTACTGGACTGAATCTGATATGCTGTATGTTAGGTCACTCTTCAGTGAAATGGAGTGAATTTTCACAGAGCTTCTTTGCTATTAATAACCACCCAACTCCCCAAAATCTGAAAAGGAAAAAAAAAACGGGTGGTTGGAAAGTATTTTCTTTCCAAGTATTTACCAAGTACTGTGTGGCCATTGCTTAGTTATGGTATCTCTTTGAAGCTACTTACAGTCATTTATTGATAGGGAAGCTGAGGCAAGGGCAGTGTTTTACCAGGGGAGGAGTGTAGGGGCTGGTGTTAAAATTCAGCCATCAGTAGGCTCACAGTTACTACAGAGAGCACATGCTTTTTCACAAATCATCCTGTATACCTGCATTCTTACACCTCAAATCTTAGTTTATGCAGCATTTTGAGCAGCTGGAGGAGGCAGTGGTCACACCTCACACTCCAACCTGGGTGCAGCTTCCCAGTGTAGCCTTAGCAGCTGGGAAGCCATGTGGGTCACCCTGTGGGTCACCCTGTGCCTCCAGGCGCTCATGCCTGCAGGGGGAAAAGGGTGATCCCAGTGGTGTGGGTACTAATTTCTTCTGTTTCTGGAATAGTTTGGAAAAAAATAGCAAAATGGGGCTTGCTCTGTTGGGGTCAGATCCTGAGCTCATTCTTCTCCTGCTTGTTCCCCAGCCTCACCCAGCTGAGCAGAGGAGAGAGGGGCATCAAAACATGGTGGAGGGGGTGGGCAATATTTGGCCCTCACACACACACACAAAAAAAAAAAAAAAAAAAAAGGAAAACACCAGATTTCATCACTCTCAAGAAGAAATTTCTGGAACAGTAGTAGTCACACCCACAACCATGCAGCCACACACTGCTCAACCCCACCACCCAAACCAAATTTGTTCCTGTTTCTTTGCCGTTCAGTTGCATGGTTAAATTTTGAGGGCTTAGGAGGCTAAACTGCCGAGCGCAGGCTTTTGATTTGGAAGGGGACTGCATCCCCTTTTCAAAGGAGCCTGCTCCCTGAGGCACCCACATCACACCGCTGATTTGCTGCAGTGGAGACCGCAGCGCGTACTCTGTGCCCTCCCCCCTCCGCCCGTGCTGCTCTACAGCATCAGCCCGGAGCCGGGCGGGGAGGCGGCGGCGCTACCCGCTAACCCACTCCTGCTCGGGAATGCCTGCCTGCTAACGCAGTGCCTCCGACCAGAGGACCGACCGTTCCTCAGCTCTCCGAGATGCAACCCGGTGCCGATTCCACCAAGATGGACTGTCTTTGGAGCAACTGGAAATGTCAGGGTATTATATCTATTCTAGTGTTGCATGCTAGAAGGACTGCATGTCAGAGGAAGCAGAGGCAGGATCTGTATCAATTTTTTGCATTGTTCACCTGTGGGCCTTTGCATGCTATTTTCTCTCCCCGTGAAGCTTTTCTTTGGGGGTAATTTAAGAAAGAATGATAAAAAGCCCTTTGTTCCCTTCTTTGAATGTATTTCTCCTGTCTCCATCTCTCACCCTGAAAGCATACGAGACCTTCCCACTTCGCAGCTCATTCCCGAAGCATCCGCCCTCGCTGTTAGCGGTACCATTTCTTATTCCGGACTCTCTCCGTCGGGGTGCTGCTGGCGCAATTTCATACCTTTGGGGCTTTAGGAAGGCCTGCTGGGGGTGAATTTGTGTTTGCTCGGGCTAGCGAAGGGTGGAGGTGATTGTGGTGGGTGGCTCGGCGCATCCTGCCCAGGGACACACCCATAGCGAGGGTTTAGCCCGGCGTCAACACAAAGAGAATGCAGCTTCGGCAAGAAGTGCGGTATCACCGAGGCGGCATTGCCACGCACCTCGGACTTTGATGTAGAATTGCTTTAAAAAAAAGATAAGGGGGGTGGGGGTGGGGGGAAGATCCCTTTGTTGTGCTTTCGAGCGCTCCGCTGAGCTGTGCAGGGCCAAAATATTACAATGATGTTGTCTTGCTGGGGAGTAGGCAACAGGAACAGTAACATCGCCCTCTTGGGCTTATTTTCAGTTTATTTTGAGTGGGTCGGTGTCTGCAATGGGTGGGGCCGGCTACCTTCCTAGGCGCCTTGGACAGCTTTTCAGCCATTTTTTAGTCAGCTACGTGCTTCCCAGCCAGCATCCAGCCTTTGTTTTCATAAAAGACAGTCTCAGTGAGGCTGCTTGGTGGCAGATGAGAGGGCAAAGAGCTAGTGGCTGATCCTGCCGGGCAGGCTGCTGCCTGCTTCAGGCAGGATTTGTTTAAATATATATATTTTTTTTAACTTTAAGGTGCATGTTTATGCCGAGTAGACAGTACATGATGCTGATGCTCACAACAGGGTCACTGAGAGACACGTTACTCTATAGCATCGTCTAGTTAAAGCGTCCAGGATGCTTGCAGATGTAGCTTCATAAACGCAGCTGTGACAGAAACTAGAAGACCTTCCTAGTATTTTCCGGGGGAGGGGAGATCTTTCAGACACTTGTCTTAGGGAACTTGATATTTTTACAGTTGTAATTCAGCACCTAATTCTGTCTGTGGTCTGAGGATTTTTTAGGTAGGGTAGCTGGGAAGTAAACAGATGCACCTGTTAAATGCCAGACTCCAGCAGCTCAGGCTTTCCATACCCTAATCAAGGGCTAGGGTTTTCCATAGGATTTAATGATTCCTTAAGCTTATATGGGGAGAGCCACAATGAAACTTCAGGGTCTTTTCAGCTGAGCTTTGCATATGAAGTTCTTGTTAAGTGGGGTTTGGCTTTTTTTGTTTTATTTCCAAAAAGGTTCAATATTTTGTTGATCTTTATAAAAACATTAATTTGCTGAGTCAGATTGCTGAACCACCTGTATTCAGAGGTAAACTAATATTTGCCCTCTTTATCAGGAAAAAAAATAATAAATTTAAAAAAAGAGGAAATAACAAAAGGCATGCTGCTATTGTTTAGTTACTAATTATTAGTAATACTGGGATTTCCCTCCTTCTGTATTCTCCTTTTTTAAGCCATTTGCTGAAAATGAAATGACACAATATCCCATGCGGATCTGTAAAAACCTCAACCAGACCTGAAAAAATAAGCGCAGCAAAAATAGATCACTTGTCTCACCTACATCATTTGAATGTATTTTTCTTGGGTGGTGGTTTATGAATCCAAAAAGATAATGTATAAAATATGAAATAGTCATAGAATATTATTTCTGTCGGCAAAATTCTCTGACCAGTCTCAGATAAAATAAAAGTAATTTAAAATTCAGAGTCATTGATTAATTGATTTTTTTTTTTAATATCTATTATTGCTGTAGTTCCTGTCTCAACCCAGAATATCAGTTTCATGCAAAACTGGAGTAGGAGAATTTTGCCAACTTCATTATCATGGTTCATCTCTGAAAACTCTGGGATATATCTGTAAATGGTTGGAGACACAAACCTCAGTAAATATGAGAGTATTTTTACCAGAATAATGAAAAGAAACCCGTTGAGGTTAATGTAAGTTTTAACTGACAAAGAGCCAAGCCTGCAACTAGCTATATCATTGATTTGCCCTTATAGTACAGTTGGTGTAAAATTGGGTGGGGATCTCAGGAAGCTGCAGGGACACTTGGTGAAGCTTTGGCTATACCCCACTAAATCTACATATTGCTAATTTCCTTGCAATGAAGCAATTGATGCTGCTTTATTGATGATGTTTAGAAACACTGCAATGTGTTTTACTTATCGGTCCTGCAGGTAAGGCATGATTATGTCAATTGTACATTGTGATACAGCCCCCCAGGGGAGCGGGAAAGTAATTCACCCCTGCTGGGCACGTGCTTCATTCAAAATACTACCATCAGCAGCTTTGCGGCACTGCAGCCAACTTCATCAACCAAGTCATCTTTCACACTGGAAGGTGATGCATTTGAAGTAGGCCATGCATAATGCATGAGTGTGCAGAAGAACGTTTCTGACTGGGCATGCTGGTTGATGTGGGCCTTCATGTAATAACATGTAGCCAATGCCAGCCGCAGGATGCCTCCCAGTGCGCAGCTTACGGAGGGGAGCTGCAGGATGAGCTGTGCCTCCAGGTTCAGGTGGTGGAGCGGTTCTCTTGCCTTCCTTGGATACTCGGCCCAGCTTGGCAGGACTCACCACCATGCATTGCTGGAGAGGTTTTTCTCGATTTGGAAGGTCTTGGCACCCCAGCCCAGTGAGCTATTTGATGTCAGTACACCGGTTCCCTGAAGTATTCCCTCTTCCAGTATTTCTTCTATATGCCAGCTCTTGGGTGGTCATAAGCAATATGCTTGTTCCTGCAGTTTCAACCTCCTGCAACACTTACTTAAAATCTGTAAGATCCGCAGAAAAAAGCCTGTAAACCATTCATAGAAATTATTGAAAATGTGATCCACACTTCGATTATAACTTAATGTGGAAAGGGACTGCAGACTTAATCAAATCCATTTAGCTGATGTAACCCCCTGGGACTGGAGGTTTTGACTAGCATTTTCTCGGAAGCTGTTTCCAGCTTCCTTGCTTGATTGATGTATCAAGTGTTTTCCAAAAGGTGCTGAGAAGTCACACCAAGTATTCGTGGCAACATTCTCCACTTCAAAACTCAAAGAAGTTTAATGGCAATAATATGGATGCATGCTATGAATTTAGACTTTTGCTGACAGTTCTGAAGTCTGTCTAATTATAGCTATTATCATGAGAATATAACTTCAATCATTTGGTACCTTCAGTGCTTTCCTGAAAATATTGTGGGCTGAACTCTCAGCTGGATCCACTTGTCTTGCTCAAATGAGCTCTTCCTCTTTTAAGCAGCTAGATCTCTGTCTCATGTTTTGTTTGGTCCTTGGTGGAGCTAAGATCTTGGAAACAAGTCATCATTTGGTGTAACCAGTTTTTCTAATAGGTTCACAAACCTACACTAATTTATGAGGAATTGACTTCCTAATTTCATATCTGATTTCCTGTGATTTTTGAATGAAATTTGCCACAATTTTTTTCCACTTTCAGATTTGCATTCATTATTTTTGTGGCTGCTGCAGAAATTTTCTCAATCCTTCCTCAAGCATATTCCTGTTGATGGCAATGCAACTGCAAGATCAAGAGCTTAAAGTTAGTGGACAAACTCTCAGATGAGCTTCACACTGTTTAACTGCCAACCATCCCAACAAACATCTGATCTTGGTGGTATCAAAAAATCAGAGAGATTTCAGGAGCTCTGCCAACATGTGCTTTGTACACCTGCTGTACCATATCTGAGTGTAATTTTTTCTTTTAAGAATAGACAGACAACATTCTTTCATTGCCAGAACAATGAGAAAATTACCTCAAAGTAAGTTTATTTTAAGATATTCCCTGAGGAGTAATTTAAAATCTAGCAATATGGGAATGATGGAGCAATCAGTAACTGAAGGTTATATTGGAGGGCTGCCTTTGCTTTCATTAGGTCTCTGGGAAGTGAATTTTGGTGAGGGATACTCTCTTCCTGTTATGTTTAATTCTCACAAATAACATACGTCTGAGTAATTAATTTTTAAAAACTGCAGATTTTCAATGTTTGTATAGAGTTAGGAAGAGTCCAGGTTTGTTATTTTGGTCCAAGCACACCTCAGGAAAATTTTTACATTTCCATAGCATTATGTGCATTCAGGAACTCCTTGGTTTCTGCTCACTTATGGTGAGAGCAATAATATTCTCCATAAAAACTGGCCATGGCAGGTAGGGATATGACTTGATGAGCATGAGGTGTGTGGACAAGGCTTTATCATTCTGGCATGTTAAATCCATGTCTTAAAGCATCTCTCACAAAAATGACCTAATAATAATAACAGCACTAATAATACTAATGCCAAACTAAATAGATGTGTGTACAGCATGATTGTAGGGCTGATTTTTTTTAATTGCCAATCCAGTTCTGTCTACCCAAGCCCACTCTGGTGCCTCACATAAGGCATTTAATCAATACTTTTTTTCTCACGTCTTGATATTGCAGATGGAGTAGGATATAACATGGAGAGCATCCTATATGAAGGTTTTCCTTTTCCCTGGTGCCACTAATCAGGAATAGCTGATTATCAGGGTTCAAAGAGCAAGAAAGTCTGAACTTTCAGGTTGAGTCTTGGGGTGGGTGGATGATAAAGATACAAAGTTGAAGTTAGGACAGAAAGTTAATGAGCAAATTGTGTACAAGAGGTATAAGGAGTATGGAGAGATCCCTCAAGGCTGGAGATAAAGAATAGGGAGAGAGGCCTCATCAAACAGCACAGATATTCTGGTTTGGCTCTGCTAATCTCACCAGTCTCCTGAAGGCACCAGACTGTGTATCCATCTGTATTACATTTGAATCACATCTGTTGTATGGAGGGGACCAAAGACCACATTGGATCCTTCACTGGAGAGAAGAAGGAAAGCCTGGTCCTGCAGCCTCTGGTTAAAGCTGCAAAATTGAGTTTCTTTGAGTGTGAGCAATATTTATTTCTATGCAAAGACTTACAGATTTGTTGCATTTGTTGTCAAATATTTTTGTGACAATGCTATAAACAAGAATGCCCTTCTTAAATTAGCTTTCCTGATCTTTTCACTGCCAATAAGTCTGAGAAATTACTTATGAAGTCATTTGTACATTTTGTATACTACTGTATACAGAATTAAAGGCTGTGTGTAAACAGGTTTTTCTGATTTCTCAATAATACTAATATTGCATGGGGAATGAAGCTGTGCAATCCATGGATTTTTCTTCCTAAGCATGCCCAATGGGATTTATATTGCAAGGAGGGCAGCTTGATCACATCCAAGGGTGGTGTTAGTGTGCTGAAGAGCATATAAACTTTTATTCAATCATCAAGGCCCGTGGGTCTCATTTGAAAGCTGGATGCAAGGGGGTTGCACACAAATGCTGCTTGATATATGTTCATCTTTCATACAGATGTTGCAGTTGTGGTTTCAGCCAAATTTGCCAAACCCAGACCGACAGATGGCCCTTCTTCCCCCCTTCCCTCCCCCTTCCAGATAAAAAGAGAGGAAGACATAAGGAGATTTCTAAGTTTAGAAGTTACTAAACCACTTTAATGAAGCATTAATTTTAAAATAAAGGAAAAAAAAATGTGCTGTGGCATTCAGAACTGTATCTTGCTTAGCCAGGCCAACCCACTGTCCAGTTGCATGCATATCGCATATCAACAGGCTAACATGGCACCAGCCTCCTGTTCCATGTGTATTCAGCATGCTTTGCTCAGAATCATGCCATTGTGATCAGGGGTCTGGGCTGTGCCATGCATGCACACACCCATGCTGTCTGCATCACACCCAGTGCTTTCAGGACACTTGACTGCACTAAGACTTTTTATTCCTTAAGTATGGGGCAATTCTTCACTAAGGATTGACCAAAGCATTTCATTACTATGTTACTAACTCAGTCATTAAGTCAGTGAGTGTTTGAGGGAGTAGTTTGCTGTCTGAATCACTTTTGTATGAATATGAGATTAAACTCAGAGCAGACATAAATGTGGCAGATAATCTCATCTTTAATTTTCATTCCCATTCAAAATAAAAACCAGAGTGTGGGGCCTCAATTGCAACCAGCCCTGGGCTGATGGTGAAGGAGCAGGTTTCTCATTACTTGGTATCTGTTTAAAACAGACACTGATGTGACAGGTACTTTTGCTCTGGTGTGAATGATTACAGGACAAAATGGCTCTCTGAGGAAGCCAGGCAAAGGATCTCAGCTGGGAGATTCTGCATGCAGAGCACCACTGCTTACTTCTAAGGGAGGTTTGTTTATGTAAAAAATGTAGGACAAAAATAAGGTAAAAAGCCTTTGAAGTGACTGAAGGAGCAAACGTGGCTCGGACATGTAGCTCAGTTGTTTTCAGAAGCATCTAAATCCAGGGGAAATGATACAGCTCAAATCTCAGAGGTTTGTTAGTGAAAAAAAATATTGTTTTTTTCAGGGAATCCCTTGGATTGTTTGAACCTTACAAGTCTGCACTGATCATAGAATTGCCTAGGTTGGGAGGGACGTTTCAGATTATTTAGTGTAACCATTAACCTAAACTGCCAACAACCATCACTAAACCATATCGCTAAGCCCTGTGTCTTCTTGTCTTTTGAATACCTCTAGGGATGGTGCCTCAAGCACTTCCCTGCACAGCCCATTCCAATGCTTCGTAATCCTTTCAGTGTAAAATTTTTCCTAGTAACCAATCTGAACCTCCCCTGGCACAACTTAATGCCATTTCCTCTTGGCTCCCTTCCCTGCCCAAGGAGCCGTGACTTTCACCTCCCTCCTGCACTCCCTTTTGCCAAGGCAGTTTGGCCCACCCTCTCACCCTATGGGAAAGGAGAATGAATGACTGCAGGAGCAGCAAATCCTGCCTGAACAACTGTACATGGCAGCAGTGCTGCAGCTCCCTGTACCTGCAAGGGAGATGAGGAGAAGGCAGATTTACTTGCTGCCCTTGAAAATCCTAATTGACTAACTGCAGGCTGTGAGGAGGGGATTGCTTGTGTCTCCATGCTGGACCTGGGCCACATAAAAATAATTCAATTTATATCTCCCTCCTCAGTGCTGAGATTACCCATGTAGCAGTTGACATATTTTTTCCATGCATACGGGATTATTTGACTCAGATCTCAAAGACACAGGATCACTCTCTCCCAGGTCTCATTTGGCTGGTGAAAGAGGCCAGCTGCCTTTTCCTCTCTTTTGTGTATAAACATATCCCTAGAACTGTGTTGTTTGGCCTTCGGTTGTGGCATGATTTCCTTAACTAATACAGCTTAGTAAATATTCCAGTCATTTAATGGCAGAAAGGGACAAGTTTTGGGAACACTTAGTCAGGTGTGTCTTGAGTCATTCAGCATCTTCCTTGTTGAGGAGAATAAGAAAATGTAGCTTGGCATCTGTCTTTGAGAATACAGCCTGCTTCTGGTCTGCTGGAATATGAGGCAGAAGATCCTAGAAAGAAAGACAGAGGGCTTAGTTTCTCATTTTGGGTCTTATCATCAATTGGCTTTAACTCAGGCACAACTACTGAAGTGGTTTTTTTTTTTTATTTTTTGGCTCAGTTCTCATTTATTTGCCTGTCTACTGCCAGGTAGTGTTTTACTCTGGTGTCTGGCAGCACCATCCTCAGCAGATCATGTTCTGCATACAGTATCCTGTATGAGCTCACATGTACTCGTTTAATGTGAAGGTATTTTTTGACAGAAAATTTAAGTATCTCAAAAAGTGACATTTGCATAAATTTCCAATATGACCCTCTGATAAATCCCCTCTGGCATTTTAAGCAGAAAAATGATCAGGCTGTGAATAATACCTCCTGTCCAAACTCCTGCAGCTGAAAGCACACACATTGCTGTGCTATGCTGCAGATTTTTGCAGCACCTTGACTGAAAAAAAGAGTATAAACAGTGGTAAAAACTTGGACTTGTGTTCTGAATGCCATTTTGTAAAGATGGTTTGTGATTCATATTCAAGCACCTCAACAGTGTTAAGCAATTTATGGATCTCCAGCTGCCTGCATCAATACAGCTGGGTCTGCTGCTAAGCTTCTGACAGAGGTGCATGCTCTGACTTTGTTGTAACTGCATTTTGGAGGGTTCCCTAGTCCATGCCCCTGCAGGAAAGAGATGTGGGCATATATCTGGAAGACTCTGGCCTGGTCCCTGATTTCTAAATTCAGCAACCCAGGACCCCAGCACATACCACCCTTGGCTTCCGTGCAGCAGATCCATAGATCTGTTCATGCATGTTCTTGATCATGGATCCAGTGCTGAATGCTGACACTTAAAAATATGATAGAGTTATTCTATTGTTTGTATTAATGGAGAATACAGTAGGATGTGAATATTGTATGAAGAGAGAAGAGCTTAGTAATATAATAGCAATTTTTTGCATTCAAGTCCATCACTCTGAGAAGCAATGCTAATATATGTAGTAGTAATGAGTAATATAGCTCACTGACTCAAGGCAAACCTGCTGTGGTGACTCACAATTTTTGGAAATTAGATGATAAGAATTACTAGGATGGATTATTTTGTTCTTTTTTTTTTTTTTNTGCAGTTTTCCTGAATTTACTCTTTTTCAGAATGATTTGACAAGCGGTGTCTATGGATCTGTTTAGCTGGTTGTGTGTTCAAGCTATTCATGAGGACATGTGCAGTGTAGAAATTAAAGTTGTTCTGTTTATATTGTTATGAGCATGTTTTTCACCTGGATGAAGAGTCCTTTTAGAAACAGGTTATCTGTGTAAAAAAATTAAATTCACCTTTGTGGACTGGATATTCAGTAATTACTTTATAGAATTTTGCTTTTATAGTAGCTAATCCTGATGGTAAGATCATTTACTGGAGGAGCTGGAATAAACTATGCGAAACTGGTGAAAAACACCATCAAAATTAACTGCTTTACAAATGTAAAAATATATTGGTTGAAAATGGTTTTCTGCACTTGCTTTGTTTTAATTAACACCTACACTGGATCTAGACAAGGAATATTATCTAACAAGTAGAAAGGGTTTTTTTAATATATCTGAGATGGTTGGTTTTGCAGTAGGGAAAGGGATTTATTCTGTATTTTAAGGTCACTTCTGGAGAATGGTTTCCCACCCAGGTAATCATTAAGCAGTGATAAAACCAAGAGTCATTTCCTGTCTCAAAACTTAGGAAATAACAAAATCATAGTGTAAAAAACTTTGAATGAGACAGTAGTGTATTGTGGCTAACCCCAAAATTTCTCATTAATTTATCAACAAATGAAACTTGAAAATGCTTTGATCAAGCATTTAGCATTTGGACTTGTAACAAAAAAAAACCCCCAAAACGAACAACCCAGTTTCCAGGGTAGCTAAATGCAAGTTACGTAAAAGCCTCCATACACCCCTAGCAACGACGTGAACCCCGCCTTGCATTTGGCTTGCTGCTGCAAGATACCCACCATGCTGGTTTTGGAGATAGTCATCCACTGTATCTAACCAGACACAAATGCATGAAATCCAGTGTTTTTGAGCAGGTACTTGGTTGTCATTTCTTCAGTGTCACTTCACTGCTTCTGTTGAGAAGTTCCTGTTGGTACTGATGTGAGCAGGCATATTATTCCTCCCTTTCTGCTCCTGCAAGGACTCTAAGCATCACACTTCCAGCTCCTGCCTTTAATATGTTGGTCTTCTCTCCACAGCTATTGACCTGTTGTACTGGCGCGACATCAAGCAGACTGGGATCGTGTTTGGCAGTCTCCTGTTGCTGCTTTTCTCCCTGACCCAGTTCAGTGTCGTCAGTGTTGTGGCCTACCTGGCCCTTGCTGGCCTTTCGGCCACCATTAGCTTCAGAATCTACAAATCAGTCCTACAGGCTGTGCAGAAGACGGATGAAGGCCACCCCTTCAAGTGAGTGCTTTGCAGTCATGGCCCAAGTCCATTTATCTTGCAAAGGATCCATTCCCAGTGGCAATTCCCATTTCTTTAGCTAAATTTCCTTTGTTTCTTGTAAGAGGGGAAATAATTTTTTCTGTTGTGCCGTGTCTCAAGAGCTCTAAGACTGTATTGGCTCAGATTCTGGGCCAAAAAAACCCACAAAAGTCATTGTCCTCTGAGACATGGGAATATTTTCCTGAAATTCAAAATATGCAGAAAATTTTAAGCAAACCAAAAAAAAAGAATTCATTAGAACTAATGATAATACACCATCTCTACAAGCTGGAGTATTGTTTCTGGCCACACTCCCTTGGATATAGAGGGAAACTTTCTCCAGCACTGCTTGACTGTGGTGTAGCAATCCGTTATTCTAGGTGATGGTGTCAATGCCAATGCTGGTGTCTTCCCCACCCTCCACAGGGTCTGGGTGGTTTGCTTCAGGAAAGAAGCAATTCCTTCTCCTCTGCTATGCCAACAAGTTGGTAAACCAGGTCATGGAACTGGTCTAGTTTGCAAACACGCGCACTGAAACAAAGTCTTGTTGGGGTACTACGCGTTCTGTTTCACTTGGGTTGGTTCTGAGATGCAACAGAGAGAGGTCCAGGGCAGGTGGAGGGATGGATGGAGGATCCCCAGCTAGGATTTGCATCCCCCTCTTTGAGTGAAGTAAAGAGAGAGATCCCATGAAGACCAGGCTCTGCATGGGGAGAGGGCAAGGCTGGAGGCAGACTGCCCTGGTGCAGCCTGCAATTGCCTAGGAAGACAGGTGACGCAAGGCAAAGACTGTGTGCTGGTGGCTCTCTGTCTGCAAGGAGGGGGAAGATGTTGCTCTAGTGCAAAGAAATGAGATCTTGGGAGTGATAGGATAGACAGGCATGAGCATGGAAGGCAGGTGAAACTGCCTGGGTTGATAACTGGACCTCTGTTTCTGGCAGAGCCTACTTGGAGATGGAAATGAATCTTTCACAGGACCAGATTCAGAAATACACAGACTGTCTCCAGTTATACGTCAACAGCACAGCCAAAGAGCTGAGGAGACTCTTTCTCGTTCAGGACCTCGTGGATTCTTTAAAAGTAGGATTGCTTAAAATATTTTTAACCCCTCTCTAGAGGATCAATCTACATTTCAAAGTGCTGCTTCCTGTCTTGATAGTGTTGTTATAAAACCTAGTTTTATGTAGCTCCAAATACAAAAGTTGCACTCCTTTTTGATTTCCAAGCTACTTGCTTCCAGCAGGTTAGAGGTTTGGCAATGTGCATTTGAATTTATGGACCCATAATACAGGAGATATAAAAGTTGCAGGACCAGCTTAGCTCCGCTGCAGTTCTAGAAACATCTCTGTGTTATGCTTTCTATGACTTTGCCACAAAATGCTGTGTTCCCCTCTAATATTAATTATTATTGTTAATCTGGATTTCCTCTAGTGGTGGCATTTCACACTATGAAAGGTCTTTTTTCCCTGTCTGCTGAGATAATTATTTATTTTCAGCCTTAGACTGAAATAGGTGTTCTTCAGAGCAAAAGGAAAATCATTAACAGAGTAGACATGGCTTAGGCTCCTAAATTACTAAAGATTTTTAGAAAAAATGTACTGATTTCCCAGCTTCAAGAGCTTTTAGTCACTGAGATTACACTGTGGGTCTGTGATTAATTTGTATGGGATGACCCCTATCATCATCAAAATTGGATGCAGATATCTGCCTGTGCCATGCTCAATGCAGAGTCCTAAATGCATGTATTTAAGCCCTAAATGTACATAAAAGCTCATCTAAGAGAGTGAGAAGCAGTGAACAGCAGGATGGAAAATGCCATCCTGCTGTTATACATCTAGAAGAGGTATCTAGTTCCTAGTGTACATTTCTCTAACAAGTCTTCTTACATATGGCTATGTGCATTAGGCTAATAGGCCTAATGTTAGCTGCTTATGCTGACACTTGAGGTGATGTAGTGATCCATCTTTAATTTAGTTTGCAGTACTAATGTGGCTGCTGACTTACGTGGGAGCCCTCTTCAATGGCCTGACTCTTCTCATAATGGGTAAAAATCAGTATTTCTTTTAAAATCTTTTTTTAACAAACTCTCTCATGGATTCTACTTAGACAAAATAGTCTATCCTCATAGTGCCTTCCTCACAGTTGAACCATCAACTTTTATTTCCCTTTCCAGTAAATAAATATTCATTATTTCCATTCTGTTGTCCCTCCTGCTAGAATTAATTTAGGTTTTATGGTTTTTCAGCCACTAGTCCCAGAGCAATTGGAAATTCCATATTTGGGAGATTTGAGCAAAGTTAATTTTTAATACAAAGATCCCTGGTGGATCAGCTGACCAAGTTGCATGATATATGTTTGTCGCTGTTTGAAGTAGGTCTCTTCTCTGGAGGAATGTGGTTGGCAGGCATATAACAGTGTGCTCTTTTTCTCTTTAGCTGTGGTGTCTATGTTTACTCTCCCTGTTGTCTATGATAAGTACCAGGTAAGTCTGTCTGCACAGTGTAGTCCAGGTGTCTGGGTGGTTCTGCCTTGTTGATGCCTGATTGACTTGGTCTCCTTTTGCTCTTTGCAGGCACAGATTGATCAGTACTTGGGACTGGTGCGGACCCACATTAACACTGTTGTAGCAAAGTGAGTTCAGCTGGAGACTTGAGCAGAAGTCTTGCTGTGCAGTTACAGTGCACTTGGGGGTGACTGAGAGCTGGGTGGTCCCTGAAACAACATGCCCTGTGAACGATGTCCTCCCAAACTCCTGGCATGCAAGAGCCTGCAGGAGAACAGATCCCTGGCGGAAACAGTTCTGTTCATTTAAGTGTAGACTGAGGCAGAGCGGCGACTCTACATCCTTCTCTCCCCTCTCCTGCCCTTTTGGGGGAACTGTAGACAGAGCAGTCCAGCCAGGGACTGATGTCCATACTTCTGCCTGGCCGAGACAAACTAGAAGGAATGTGTCCTTCTTTTTAACTTTATTCTTCAAAGTTAATAATACTATTAGCAAACAAAGTGAACAGAATTA
The DNA here is from genome assembly GCA_013400555.1 of Jacana jacana. Taxonomy (NCBI): domain Eukaryota; kingdom Metazoa; phylum Chordata; class Aves; order Charadriiformes; family Jacanidae; genus Jacana; species Jacana jacana. The sequence goes on from VZTM01018934.1 coordinate 109,274, forward strand.
TTACAGAAAGCAAATACATGGAAGCACCATGGTCTTGAGTGTCTCAGACCACCATGGAATGGACAGAACACTTGGATGAAAATTTTGATGCAATCCATTCTAGTTCTTAATGCAATGCCTGTATCAAAATCTTTTGTGAGATCTACAAGGGTACAGTGAGGGTCTAAGCATAGTTCTCAACATGTGGGAATTATCAAAGCAGCACGGCTGCACTGGAAGGCAGATCCATACACCTCAGCAGTTGGTACCCATGGTTTTAGAAAGGTTGACTGAACAATAGGTATCCAATGGAAGGTTACAAAATGGTGAGGAACAGAGAGCAATTGACCCATGAGGAGACACAGAGGAAACTGGGCTTGTTTAGCCTGGCAAGGAGGGAGCTAAGGATGATCTCCTAGCAGCCTGCAAGTACTTGATGGGATGTTGCAGGATCATGGAGCCAAACTCTCTTCAGTAGCAGCATGTTACAACAAGCAGCTACAACAGAAAACTTGCTTAGGAGGTAGATGTTGAACATTAAGAGAAATGTTTTCACTCAGAGATTAGGACAGCGCTAGAGCAGGGTATGCAAAGTAGTGCCATAACCTCCTTCCTTGGAGGTTTTCAAGATCCAACAAAACAACCCCCCCGTGGCCAATCTGATCTAGCATTGGCAATAGTCCTGCTTCTGGTAGGAGGTTGATTCAAAGATTTCCAGGAGTTCTTTCCATCCAATAGTTCTGTGATTCTGCAAAACCTTTAGTATTGGGCAGGACTAAAGTCTGTGCTGAAAATTCTTTGTTTAAATTTCATTCCTGAGTTCCAACAAACAATGGGCCATGGTAGAATATTGAACAAGATGGTATATCACTGAGCATATCCCATGGTTACATGAACCACCCAAAGCTGGGCCACTTGCAACTAGAGGCCTGTAAGAAAACACAGATGGACATAACTTCTTTTCCTTATTAGACTCTAGTCCACCTGTTGCAACAGCACAATGAACACAAGCTAAAGAGATTACCCCTGGATAAGACTCCAAGTGGGAATCCGCTGGAATGGAATAGCTGCCTGACCATCCTTCTTTTTGCTTGTTTATTTCTAGGATTCAAGCTAAAATCCCAGGTGCTAAGAGAAAGGCAGAGTAAAACAGACATCAAGAATTCATTGACTACATGCTGAATAATGGGGGAATCCGGACTGAAACAGCTCTGTTCTTACACTTTACTGCAAATTTATCATTCTTTTTTTTTTTTTCTTAACACCATAATCTTAGAAATGTAAACTCAGAAGCAGTGCTTTTCCCCTGCTGCTTCTGCACTTAGAATATTTGCGATCACCTGTGTCAAGCACTAAAGTATAGTAAAGAGAAAAGTGTATAGATGTGTTTTTTTGTGTTGTTATAAAGTGCATGATGGTGAGAGTCTAAATAATATTGACCTTTTTATTTTATTTTTTTAGTGTTTTTCCTTCTTCTATTGGCATTGCTTCTATAACTTTTAATGTTACGTGTGGCTAGGGGCTTTCCTGCTTAGCGCACTGATGCAATAGTTAAAATTGCTTCTATGTCACTGGGTTGCTGGTTGGATTAATCTTTATAAACTATATAGAATTGTAGACTGATGTTTTAGTGTTTTCCAACACACTTAAAATAAACAGTAATCAGTACTTAGGGTAATTAGTTTTGTATAACTCAAAAAAATGAAAACAAAGCCCAGTACTTTTGCCATAAGGGATTGAAAGGCTGATTTACATGTATGGTAACTGGAAAGTTCCAGCATGTTACATTTATTACAATTTGTATTACATTCTCTGTAGTTCCTAATGGACTTAATTATGGATTCTGAATATTTGCACTTATGTACTTGATACCGAATGCAGAAATAAATGTTACTAAATGTAGAAGTCTCCTTGTTGCCACTGGGATTATCTTGACATCTGCAAACTGGACACATACTGTGCAAAAAAAAGCATTTTCTCTTTCTGTCTCACCTCTTGTGTTCAACATACACTTTCCCCTTACAAAATGGTGCGGTCCAACAAGCTGGTCTGAAGTACATAGCCACAGATCATCTCTCAGTTTCACATCTCGATGAATATGGAAATAAGCATAGTTTGGTTTTGGTTTTTTTGATTAATATTTGTCTCTTCCTCCATTTGCATTCTGTGCAAATCACTAGTAACACACTACAGGAGGGGGCAGCACAACACAGAGGACTTTTCAAGTTCCTTATCACCATGTTACTCTCCTATCCAAAGCTTTATTTTGATATTTGCATTAAACTTTTGGATCAATACTGAATCTGGAGGCTCAGAACTGGAATAAACATTTGCTCTTCTTCAAAGGTGAAGGTTTTTAAAAATTGGCATTTCATGTTTGAGAACCATCAGATGAGAAACAGCTGTCAAACATTATCTAAAGTGCTTCAAAACACAATTGGTTAAGTGGAAAATATTTTTTTTAATAAAAATGTGAACATCCAAACACAAATCAAATTGCAGGGGTGTTTTTTTCTACCACAAAAGATTTTATGCAGAACTGTTCTGTCTTGTTTTTTNACAAAGAACTAGATCCTTCAACACTTATCCAATCTTTTTGAATTTAAGTTTTTCCTTAGATTCAGTAATTTAATGTACCTTACTCTGTTAGACATAGACATGGACATGGTGACATCTGTCCAAGATTAGGCTGCAGTTCCATTGACACTGCATATAAATGTGTGACCCAAATGTACATGAGAATTACTAGAAATGTTGGTATGGCTGTGGGCTAGTTAATACCTGCGATGAGTTCCAAATACTCTTACATTTAAGGTCTGTATTTAGTCTTCTTTGCTCTTCACTAAAAATACTAGAGCATCTTTTAGATATCACCTGCAGCTGAATATGAACATTTTTTTCTTGATGAAAAACCAAGTGCCTCATAATGACTTACGTTACTTTTGAGCAAATGGGATAAGTTTGGTTTAGCGTGTGTAGTTTGCAGCCAGAAGTTAAAATTCAACACCTACCGCCAGCTTTATCTGTCTCAGACTTTCCTGCCAATGCATTGACTTGACCAATATCACAAAGAAGACAGTACAGCGTGAGCAAGTGTCCTTGAGGATAAAGATTGACTATTAGAATTCTTACTGCTTACAAGACTGGTTAATGCGTCCAACATAATAATCTTGAGAATGAGCATGTTTAATGTTGCATCCCACTGATACCATAAATGTATTTTTCCCAAGCAGCACCAATGCAGTTCTATCCAAGACTACCCTTTTGCAATGCCCATCTCTCCTGTATATGTCATAATCAAATTAAATTTCAGAAGTCCAAATATTCATGAAAGCCTAAATCAACGGAGACCAAGACCCCCATTTCTGTCTCCTCCAGCATCACCCTCTCTCAAAACCTACAGTCCACAGCTTTTGTTGCCCTGACTGTACCACTGCACACCCACCTCTCTAATCCATACCCTTTACTTCTATTGCTGGGCTGGGCTCTGAGGTACACAGGCTGAAAAGCCCTTTTGTTTCTGATCTTAATTTGCATTTCTAGCGGAGAGCAGCTGTTGACAATCTTGACAGGTAAAAGCTTTAAACTTGTGAGGTTTTCTGGACAGGTGGATCCTGGGAAACAGTATCTGTGTAAAATGGTAGGGGAAGGGAGGATATTACATCATTCTTTTGTCTTCAGAATGTTCCAGAGGAACCTGGACATAACACCACACCACATCACTAGTGCTTCAGGAGTCAAGTTGTCCTCCTGGTTCAAAGGCTTCTTTAACAAGATATGTAAGTGTATGGATATTTTGAAGACCTGTCTAGCCAAGTGAAGTTGTTCAGGTAGCTAGAGTTAGGTATTGTGATGAATATTTTGCCTAAGCAGTATCTCTCATACTCTCTGTAGGTTGAGATGCCAATACTCCCTTTCTGGAGAGGAAGCTGAGAGGTTTCTAAGTGGGCTATCTTACCTGAGGGGTTTGGCTGGATGTATGAACAGGTCTGCACCAGACCTTTCTACAGCTGGGAACTGGCTGGCTAATGTAAGGAAGAGAGCTGTGTTTTCATCTGCTCAACGTGCTACTGTTTCAAGGAAGATAACAGGTCTACCTGCTGAGCTTTGAAAGCTAGCCTAAATGACTGCTAATTTGAACTGAAAACATTTTAACCCCATCTTGGGGATATGGAATCAAAGTGGTGTGCTGGTGGAGAAAAAAAAATTCTTAGAACATCTACACCTACCAATGTGTCTTGTTTTAGGATCTATGACTTTAAAATATCTTCTCTAGGATTTCACCTGTACCTTCCAGAAACTTTATAAGCCAGTTTCTAAACTGCTGCCTGTTAAAGAGCAGTTCAATAGTTACTGAAGAGTTCTGTCATTGCCTTGTGTCACTTGAATTTCTATGTACCTTGAAATTAGTACACCATTTGTACTTTCACCATTTGTAGTTTGATGTGAAATGTAAATACTCTTAACATTTTTTTGATTCCCTGCTTCTCAGTGCTTCAGCAATATTCCATTCCTCTAGCCTATGTATTTGCCTCTGATCTGTTACAGATCTCTTGTGCTGCCTGTGTTCTTCTGATATTAGTTAATGAGAATAGGATCATAAAAAACATTGGTGTCAGGAAAGACCTGGAATTGAGAGGAGATAAGAATGATATAATATTCTGTGAGCAGCTAACCCAGTTAAATAGAGGCTGTCTTCTTCCCCACAGCTTTTGCTATCTCCCTGCACACTTTCAGATGGCAGCTGGCTCCCATCCCTGCCCTGGTGGGTTACAAGTCAGTCAACTGTAAGCTTATCAGCCTTTTCTTCTCCATCTGGGCCCAGGGCAGGGCCCTTGTGTTCACCCATTGCAAATTTGCTTCCTGGCTTATTACGATATATATTAAAAGACTATATATATTCTTTTCTCAGGCATAGAATTAAAAGATGCTCCATCAGTGAACCTGCACGCAAGCTTCCTGGGATGCCAGAGATCAGTGGTGTGAGGCTGCTGGCATGTAGAAGCCTGGTAAGACTGGCTGGCACATGAAGCCGCTGCAGGATGTATGGCATTTGGATGTAGGTGAGACACGTCCACTGATAAAAGAGTCAATAGCTGCAGTGCCTGAAAATGGAAGGAGGAATGGTGTCTATTTCTTCCAGGCTTTCTTGATGCTCTACACCTGTACAGGAGAGAGTGGCGAAACCTTGCCCTCTGCTGTGGTAGGGGAAAGACACAAGTGTGTGTAGAAATGGGAGTTGACTGTAAGTAGGTACATGGGCTTGATCTGCTTCTCTGTCTTACCTGACCAGTAAATTTACCTGTCTTTGGTCTTTGCTTATAAGGGAATATGTCTGTTGCTGCTCTCCTCTGGTCGGCATTTAATACCAAGTAGCTGCAGGCTGACAAGTCAGATGCCTGTTACTTGTCACTTCTACAAATCTCCTTTCTTCTTTGTATGGGTAACGTGTTAGGAGAGGATGAGCTCTGTAGAGCCAGAAAAGGTACTTGAGGTACTTGAAACTGTTGCAAGTCTTCACCAGCTCTGTTGCTCCTCTAGAAAGAGTGCTAAATCTACAAGTATGCCACATTTGTAATGTGAGGGATGTCACTGTGTGTATGCAAAGCAAAGTAAAGTTACATGGGGAGGTGGGTATGTGGGCAGACTGTTCTCTCTAGCACTCTGGCAAGCCCCCATTGGCTGGGATGTGCCTATCTCTGTGTTGTCTGTGTTTTCATCTTTTCCTTTACACCTGCTCTGCCTCAGCCAAAATGCTTGGAGATGCTGAAGGGAGCAGAATCAAAATAGGAGGATGGGCAAGAGCTGCAGAAGAAACCTAGCTAAGAAAACCAAAAGAGAAAGTAGCCCTGTGCTGACATGCTTTTATTGCCTTTCCTTCCTGTCTGACCATTAACCAGCATGTCAGACTCATTACTCATATCCACTGAATATCAAAATGATTTAGCCTCAAGACTGAAATTTATGCCTCCTCATGGCTTTTATTGTTTAAGTTGAAAAAATAATTCAGTCCAGTAAAGCTAAATGTCATACACAGTAAGGCCCCTCTGCATATATACCGGTGAAGATTATATTAGCTACCTTTTTTCCTCTTCTGTACAGCCCTCTAATCGAGCTAACATGATGTAAAGTAGCTAGCACCAGTCCAAAAATGGTTTATAAGTGTGACTTTAAAAAAAAAAAAAAAGGATTTGTAACCTCCAGGCAGTGAGACACAAGGCCTAATTTCATTTCTTCTAGTTCCACAGATGCAAGCTTGGAGAAACCACCATCCACACAATTACTATTAGCCTGTTACACTGAATGAAAAAGTGTCATCTTTCATAGAATCATAGAAACACATAGAAACAAAGGACCTACAAGATCACCTAATCCAACCATCCTCCTATCACCAATACTGCCCACTAAGCTACTAAATGTCTTGTAGCAGCTTGTCCAGATGGTTCTTGAACACCACCAGGCATGGTGACTCCACCACCTGCCTGGGCAGGCCACTCCAGTGCCTGACCACTCTGGGAGAAAAAGGTTTTCCTACCATCTAATCTAGATCTCCCCTGGCACAACTTGTGGCCATTCCCTTGAGTCCTATCTTTAGTTATATGGGAGAAGAGGCTGACCCCCTCCTCTTCACAACCTCCATTCAGGAAGGTGTAGGGTGCAATGAGGTCTCCCCTGAGCCTCCTCTTTCCCAGACAAAACAATCCCAGCTCCCTCAGCTGCTCCTCATAAGACTTGTGCTCCAGACCCTGGCCAGACCTTTGTCACAGGTTAGATTGGATCATTGAACAGTTACCAGCAGAACTTCAGTGTGACTTGAAATACAGAGATGTAATGAACTATGTAGAGCAGAAGTATCAAAAAGTGTGCTCCAAGTTTTAACATCAGCTTAAACAAACCTTAAGGAGTATAAAATTCTGATACTACTAGTGTCACTTTTGAATGCCACATCTTCAGAAATTAGCTTAAATTTTAATTCTGGTATCAGGACATAACCAAGAATCTCTCTTTGTTTCGGGTGTATTATCTCGCCCACTTGCACAACAGTAATCACAGGTTTATGACTCACATACTATACCAATAGTGAACATAAAAAGAAAACATTTCTTTTAAGAAACAGTTCTTGCTGAGTCCTCCGGGAGCAGTGAAGAGCTGTCAGGTGAATGATCTTGCACAAGAAAACATGCCTTATGAAATTTAATAGGCTATTTAATAGGCCATTCTTCATCCTTGAATGCTTGATTTACCTTGTAATACTGTTTTATATCTACATACATACATTTATACACATCTACTTCCATTTACACATATATCCCAACCCCACCCACATCAGTTATAACAGGGAAAACAGATGCATACACTAAATTAATCTGATTGCTGCAACTGTCTAATGAAGCAGTAAATTGACAGGTAGTACTAGTGTTGATTAGAGCTAAAGCCACAGCCTAGCCAAAATATTCTGGTAGCCGCATCTGGATCTACAGTTGGTACCACCCTTCTTTCAGATCACAGACAGAATGGTAATAGAGTATATGGAAACATCCCAGGTCAGGTTGGACAGGGCTCTGAGCAACCAGCTCTAGTTGAAGATGTCCCTGCCCATGGCAGGGGTTTGGACCAGATGACCTTTAAAGGTCACTTCCAACCCAAACTATTCTAAAATTCAGCTGAAATAGCTCAATTATATAGAACTGTGATTCTACATTGTTTCTACTACCATTTAGCCAAGGGTACTTGTACAGCTCTCCAGTCACAAGATACTTGAGTAAGTCTGCCTTCTAGAGTGAAATACTGTGACCCCTGTTATGTAGGATGAGTTATAGTATTAAAACTTAAGTTTTGCAAAAGAAATCATATGAGAGAAGTTCCTATCAAGTCATGTACCTGGAGTCTCCAATATGGTGCAATGAGAGAAATTACGAGTGAAGCAGATAAAACTTTGATTAATAGAAGTTTTTATCAGGAACAGATGGTAACTGGTAGCATAAAAAGGAGAAACCAGAGAAACCTGCCCAAATATCAGGCATATTTCAAATTTTCATGCATAAAGTGAAACACAAAGGGTGCTAATGAGCTTTGCTAAAGAAACAAAGTAGTGAAGTATTGGAAGAGACCATTGGGATGCCATATGGAAGGAACTGGATAATCTTGAAGCCCATGAGCAACAAAAAAATGGACAATATTTTGCATCAAAAGTGCAAAGGTATGTCCTAGATTGATAGTAGAAAATTCTCATATTGGCTAGAAAGAAATACAGATGAGAAAAGCCTGGTTGAACAAAGTATGAAAGTGCTCAGTGCGGCAGAGAGAGAGGTGCTATTAGGGGTATCCAGGGGAATGTAGGGTCATTACAAGAACGGAGTCCAGGAGAGTTTGATTTCATTACACTACCAAAATGAAGACTGGGAAGGAGGAATACAGTTGCTCATTACGTATAGACTGAGGCTAAACACCAGGAAGGCTGAAAGATGTTTAAGCTGCTGCTTAATGATGAAAGAGGAAAAAGAATACATTCCGTAGTTCTGGTTTAGAAATTAAAATTTATTATTGGTCAGGGATATTAACACTAGCTCCCAAATAGGAGTTAGAAAAAAACGCTGTGAATCTAAGAGTCATTTAGGGTAGGAAATAGGTTACATGCAATGCTGTTTGCTTTGTTGATAAAATAAGCAGATGGCAAATCCCTATGTGGCTCTTTTTGTGCTGAAAGTGAGTTTACAGGAGTGGATTGTAAGGAATCACACACATGCATTTTTCCCCCAGCACTTACTGCACTAGTGCATTAATTCTTTAATTACTAACTAATTACAGAGAGTATCTGTATTTATTTAGTAGGAAGAGAATATTACAGATGGACGCTCTTCTGATATGGACAAGTAGATCTACTGAAGTCAGAGGATTTCTGTCTAGATCAAATGAACTCAAAATCTGGCCCATTGTCTTTGGGCAGAAAGTACTACCCTTGTCATTAATTAGTAACTAGTAACCTTACTGAAGGTAGTTCAGGCTCAGCAGAGACAAGCAGGCACCAATGAGGCCATCATTAGATGTGACAAAATTTTAAAGGCTCATTAATTTTTGCAATTGCAGACAGGAATTCCTGCCTCCTCTTGTTTCCTGGCAGTTAGGAAGATGCTATAGAAACAAACAAGTCCATGTCTCCCTCTATGGACCTGTTTGCTGTGACATAATTTTGTATACAGGGAAAAGGGTAATAATTACAGCAGATTCAGGTTGGGATGGACAGAAGTTTTTTTTCTGGCATAAGTAAATCGAGGGGGAAAAATACCCTCCTTAGTTTCCATTCTAATAAATTCATCAGGAAGGAGGTTATTTATAAGAGATGTAAATTTTCATTCACATGGAATATGTATTTGCTTTATCCTTGTTCAGACTGAGAGTTGTAGTAAAAGGAAGGAGGGAGCAGATCCTCCTTGAGAAAATGACCCCTGCTTCCTCAGACCTAATATCCTGGCAGGTCTTATAAACCAATGCTGCATTGGCCGTGAGGCTGGGCAGGGATTTGACTTTTCCTATTTGGTGATCAATGCAGTAGCTAAATTTATTTCTGATACAGGACAGCAAAATTCCAAGAAGTCTGGAGCTTGAAATCAAAGTAATTCTTAGCTTAAATGCCCTGCTGCAGTTGTAAATCCATCCCAGTTTATGAACTACCCTTTGCTACTGTGTGCGCTTAATATATCTGTACCATATTTACCACTGTCATCTTTGACAGGTGTTTGAAAACAACATCTGCACATAAGGTCTTGTTGGACTTGCACAGTCAGTATGATGGCAATTGAAAAGGCATGTCTCTAGCAGAGGAGATACAGCCTTTCTGAGGAGTTTTTATGTAAAAGCCACTAGAAATTTTCTGTTAAATGTTAAAGAGCTTGAAGTCCTTCACAACTATGGAAGTGTTTTAAGTTCTAATAAAGGCTAGCCTTGACATATCTGCTGGTAAAGAAAAGTTACTATTTCACATTAGAAGTCCTTTTTTTCAGGCTAGTTTTGCATAAAAAAAGTAGTTATATCTTATCAGGAAACAGGAAAGTTACTATTGTTTTTCCATTAAAATTACAGTTGCACTGATAAATTTTACAAAGTTATCTGTATCAAAACAGCAGTGGCACTTTTTTTTTTTTTACATCAGGAAGAATGGGTTAAAAATCTACCTAGAAATGCTTCATTGCTTGAAAAGAATACAATAATTTTTCCTCAATTATAATTTCCAGCTGAGGGACTAAATTCCCTGAGAGAATTAAGAACTTGCCCCCAGTACTTTGGTATTAGAGAAATCAATTTGCTTACTTGGCCCAGAGGTAGCTGAATTTCACTTAGACACAAAACTACCTGCACTCTGCAACCACTGAGTTTATTGAGGCCTGATACCTGCCTAAGACTTAAAAGGATTTTTAGAAAAAGAGGCCCTTCCCTTCTTCCTAGCAAAGCTTTATCTTGTAGCTACCAAGTTGGCTGTCGTGCAATGAACAGATTACTCTTTTTTTCCAAGCCAGGTAGGATAGGTCTTCTACTAGTCCAGGGATTATGTTCACCTAGACAATGTTATTCTGTCTGTAATGAAATGAAGACATGGATCCATCTATTTTGGAGATTAACTAGATATACTTTGTCTATTCAAACTGCAAAAGAGAATTACTGCAATCTACAAGGCAGTGGACGCTGCCCCCATCTCCTCCAAACATCAGGAGAGGAGGATGCTCATCTCCCTTGGCATTAGCTCCTATGTGAGTAGCCAACATACAGGATTAACAGTGGATCATTTAATACATGGTTGTTCTTGGCACTGTTCAATTTCCAACTCGATTTCTCAGAATGCTGGAATGAAGGATGGCACCACCTTTGCTGATTGTCCCTTGCTGAGCCATAAGTCAATACCAAGAGTGAGCAGCTTGGCAAGGTGGCAGCAGTCATAAATATGTAGGACAGAAAGAGGCCATCTCCTAACAAGCTGCTTGTCTCCAGAGGAAATTTGCAGCACTAAACAGACTTGTTTAGATAATTGAAAAGAGGTGATATTCTGATGATTAGTTTTCTCTACAAGCTCAGTTCTCACACAAATAACCAGCAATGCCATTGGATATTCCCTTATACAGTCACTATTTTATCTTCAATTTTGAATAGAGGATACTTATTCTTTACAGTGATAATTGTAATTCACAGATGACTGCATTTAAAAAGATCCATGGGAAAGCTTCAAAATGCAACTCAACTGCAGCTTTCAGGCTTTGAAAAGTGGATAAAGAATCTAAGCTTTATTATTAACATTTTTAAATCTTGCATATTTTGAAAGATTGGGATGCCAGCATAATCTCCAAGGCCAGAAATTATCAAATTTAACTGCTACAACCTACAACTACTGTATGCACTGTATTTTGTGAGATTTAATATGTGGTCCAAGACTATTACTCTAATGAGAGTCTTGTATAGCAAATTGTGATTGGCTCATTGTAATATTTTGATCTAATCTTGATGTCATTCATTGTCCGTGACAGAGAAAGGCCTTGAACCAGCAGCGCAAAGGTTGCAACAATGACGAAAATTTCTGATCAACCATCTGCTCCCCAAAAATGACTTCTACAAGGAACAACAGCCTGGCCATTGTGCCCATGGATGTCGTGTAAGGAAGGCTGTGAGGTCTTCTCCTGCCCAAAACCTTCCTTGGACGCCTGTGTAGATCATGACCACCCTGCTGGCACTTGTGGGAGGCTGGCATGGAGTAGGGTCTACACCACCCTGCAACACCTGCCTTCAGCAGATCTATTCCTATGCCCCAGGGCAAGGGGGTGGAGCATGGCCCTAGGTCCTCTGAGCCAGGTTGCCTGGCAACGGTGAGGCCTGTCCTGGACATCACTTTGAGGTCTGGTCCAGCTGCCATGTTGAGGTCTGGTCGGTCCACCACAGTGCTCTTGTCCTCTGTGGTGGTGCCAGCCACCCTCAGCCACCTGCAGAGCTTGGGTGATTGTGCGCAGTGCCTGGGGGGCTGCTGAGGTACTTCTTCCCCCAGCGCTGGGAGGGAGGGCTCATTTTCCTAGGGTCAACATCCCTCAGCCCTGGGCAGACCAGAGCAGGGAAAGACCCAAAGTTTGTATTGTACATCTATTTTCTACTGTGGCAATGTGTGGAGTCAGGGATTAACAAGGAAAATTGATACTCTTTTGCCTTAACATTGCTTGCCATTTTAACTATCTGCCTAAAAAAAAAATAAGAAAAAAAATATTTAATGTTATCCCCATGTCTTCAGTGGCCACAGACTGTCTTTTCCTGTTTACCTGCAGCCTGGCTTATTGAGGTTAATGTAGAAGACATGAAATCCAAAGGTAAGGAGTCTCTACAAGTGCTAAGTGGGGAAGGGCTACGTGTAGGTCATGTGTTTCTAAACAGGATGATTGCCATGGTTCTTGATGCATTTCCTCCTTGTCTTTTTGGGTTTATTATCATGTATGGGGCCATCTGTTCCTCCGTGGGATTCCCAAGACTTTTTGGCAATGTGGGAATGTCTATATCTTATTTCTGGAATCCTTGCTTCAAAGAGTTTTCATGCACAGCTGCAGTCTACCTGTAACACAAACCTCCTCACTACCAATAGTGCTGACATTGTAGGGTACATTGAGAAAAATCCTTCCACTGCAAGGCTGGTGGCATATTAAGAAAGCCAATGCACTTTGCAGGGTGGGTCAGGTGTTGTGACAGGTGGTGTGAGTCAGATGCTTGTGGTCCCCTCATCCTCTGATATGAGCATGTGGCATGATATGTGAAGGAAGAAGGAAATTTTAAATATGCTCAAAGCACAAATTTATTCCTTTCAAGTCATGAATTGTTAATTTGTTTTCTGGGCCGTATAAAACTAATGCTGATGGAGCTGTTCCGTCTCCTTGAAAGGTTAATGTGACCTATAGAATCACATGTATCACAGTGTCTCTTGTAAGTGTGAGAAATGCTCGCTCATGGATAGAATGTGAAGAGGACAAAGTCTTCAAAGCAAATATATATTTATTAAAACAGAATGATTGAGTTAGCCAAGTTGGGTGACTCTCAAGAAAGACCACACCTGTTACAAATAGTTCAGGCCTTTTAAGCCTTCCCTGCAGGTACCTGGTTCCCTGTCCCCTTTCCCCATTGGTCTGGTACTTCAGGGCACACGCTCCTGGCCTGTCACAGCACACCCGATTCCCCCAGCAACTAACTTCACATATATAACACCCGCCATGTTCTGCACAAAAATGGCTGAAACCACAACATTGCTGAAGCGGAATCCCTGAGCTTACATAAGGAAGCCTGCCTTCAGGGTAGCTGGACAGATTACAGAGATGCAAAACTGCAACAACTCAGCAAGTAGCAACTTCTTGTGAAGGCCTTCATGAAGGAGATGAAGCAAAACAAGACTGAAAATGGAATAAATTTGCTTTAGAAGGAAAGATCAATCATGATGCAAGAGAAGGATTGCTTTAACTGTAAGCAAGAAAATTGTGGTGTGAATAACAATGTTGATAGAGAAAAAGCACCAAATAAACTATGTACCAGGAGATACATTTCAAACAAGTTTTATCTGGGTATAAAATACTCCCCTTTGAGAAGTATGAGCATATGTGTATTAAGGTTGAGCAGACTTGAGGGATGGATTTCATGCTGGAGGATGCTGCCTCTGGTTATCATTTCAAATTGTCCATTTTCAGAACATTCAGAACTTGCTGTCAACTCTGTTGAACACTAATGGAAAGCTATTCCTGTGTAACAAAACTGATTTCTTATAAATAGGCAGGATTGGGCAGAGCATGTGTTTACAGATATATATCACAACATACTAGCTTCTGGAGGCCTCAGCTGTTAGACTAAGGACTGCATGGATCTAGGGCCTGAACTTCCCTGTTGACTTTGAGATTGGTTGCATGGCATTATCTCAAGAGCTTGGTTTCAAAGGCTGTACAATTGTAATGTCCCTTAAAGAGCTTCTAACCTAAAGGTCAGAAAAAAGGCATACACAGATGAGACAAGTGGCTCGGAGTGACAGAAACTGTAGTATAAGACCTAAGATGACATGAAAACACCAGTAGAGGTCTGTGAGTACTGTGCCCTCCCTGCCACTCTCAGGCTGCGGTTCATCCCATGTGCAAAGAAGTCAGCAAGGGGGCGGGGTGGGGGGGTGGTTGAGGAGGGAAGGAAGGATTTCAGGTGGAACATTTTTTGAGAATGTGGTGTGCAAGTAATGCTCTGCTGTGTAGGAAGGATGAACTGATGCTGTTCTGGAGCCAGAAGTTTGTTCCTGTTACACTGAATTAGAGAAACCAGGAGGGATGGAAACTGAACAGCTGACATTTGTCACATAAGGCATTTTAATTTTTCTGCCACTTTTAAAAGATTTAAAGGTTTGATTAGGAGAAGAGTTTGGCAATAAAGGGAGAAGCATAAAAGAGTAAGTTTTGGAGATGTGTGGGGAAAAAAAAAAGGCAAGACTTTTCAAAGGGATCTTTTTTGTATAAAAAACACTTTTTGGGAAACCTATACTTCACCAATAGCATTTTGTGGCATTTAGTTTTGGTTTAATAATAAGCATAGGATGAAACTGCATATATACAAATCCTTGATTGCAGCATTTTACTGAAGGAGATGTTTCATCTAGGAAATACACATTTTGAGGAAGCAAGTGTAAGCACAAAAGAGGAGAGAAAATCAAATAGATAAAAAGAAATCAAGCGGGAAGAGGGAAGACCTAGGAAAAATGTCTTCACAAGAGGGACTTAAGTTTGGTTTTAACATGGATTTTCTTTTATGCACAATATACCTTAAATTTTGTTATGTTTCTGAGGAAAATAGCTCATGGGTCTGTTGGCAGAAGGACAGTGAAGCTGATGAAAGGTCTAGAGCACAATTCTTATGAGGAGCAGCTGAGGGAACTGGATTTGTTCAGTCTGGCAAAAAGGAGACTGAGGGAGACCTTACCATGCACTACAACTACCTGAAAGGAGGGTGTAGTGAGGTAAGAGCTGGTACCTTTTCCCAAGTAACAAGTGTTCAGACGAGACAGAACAGCCTCAAGTTGTGCCAGGGGAGGTTTAGATTGGATATTAGGAAAAAAAATTGTCATCAAAAGGGTTATCAAGCATTGGAACAGGCTGTCCAGGGAAGCGGTTGAAGCACTGTGCCTGGAGATATTTAAAAGATGTGTGAATGTGGCATTTAGGTACATGGTTTAGTGGTGGAGTTGGCAGTGTTAGTTTAACGATTGGACTTTTCCAACCTAAACAATTCTATGGTTCTATGATTCTGTTCTGTGATTTTTAGGCAGTAAAATGACCGTGATTTCAGACTGCTATCATCAGAAATACTTGTCTGGAATATGCTTGGATTATAAATTTTCTTTTTATGCCTCCTTTGAGAATTTAGTCTGTTACAAAACCAGGGTATAAAAAATTTCATGCCACTGTAACAGGTCTTTTGGATCAATTAAAATCCTTGTTATTCCTTCTTAAGCTAAATTAAATTTAACAATACATAGAGTAGTTTCTGGAGTAATCTAAATCTCACTTCAGGCTTCAATGAATCTGGATTAGTATTGTTGGTTGTAAAGAAACATAATGAAGCCATGGCTACTTGGAAAAATTCTAAAGCTACACCCTGCCTAAAAGGAACTTTTTTTTGATCCACAGCTTTTGCTTCAGTTTAATAACCTATGTAAACTTCTCTGAATGATTTGTAAATGAATAATTCTGCAGAATTTAAGATAAAATTTTCAGTCACAAAAAGCTTCCATCATGTCCTGGTACTTCGTATGCCACTTCATATTCTGCAGAATTTAAGATGGAAGCATTTTTGTCACTGAAATTTTTACCGCATTCTGGAACTTCATATGCCATTTGGGCATCTGCCTTTTCTCTGCACCAGGAGTGTGAAAGATGCTGACTTACTTTAGAACAAGGGAAAACAGATTTAGCAAATAATTAAAAAAAAATTCCTCTCTTTCAGAATAATACTTGCAGAACAATAGAGCATTATTTGAAGCTTTAAAACAACATATTTTAATTTAACTGTATTTTCATTTAGAAAGATACTTTAAAAATGAAGGCTCCACATTCAGTGGGGACATTGTGCAGTGTCTTGAAGATGCTATTGCTGCTATTACAAAACTGGTAAGAAAAATCTAATCTTTAGTTTCAAATGTATGCGGAAGAGTTTGTTGGTAACTGTGAAATTAACCTTTTTATGGTTGTCTATCAGAAGTGTTCTTAAGAGAGGTAGGCAGTTTGGAGTGAAGTTTGCATGCACTTTGCTCCCTGCAGAAATTTGGCTGTAAAAGAGCAATCCAATCTGACTAGTATAAATCACCCAGCTGATCCAAGCCTTAGCTCACCTGCTGATGTTTTAATGGGGGACCACTAGATGCCATTATACTAGGGGATAGTGAAATTTAAGGAATGCCCAGATTTCTATCAAAGTAAAAAAGAAGAGTCTTCTGCTCAGCATAAATTTGGGACTCAGGGTTGAAGTTCCTTTTCTGACTCTATTGCATCTTCATAGTTTGCCTTTTGTCGTGGTTTCAGCCAAAAGTACCAAAACCAGACTGACAGATGGCCCTTCCTTCCCCAAAAAAGAAAGGGAGAGGAAGAGGATAAGGAGATTTACAAGTTTAGAATGAACTGAATTACTTTAATGAAGTATTAATACTAAAATTAAAACAAACAAAAAGAAAAAAATTAAATAGATCCAATATATACAGAACTGTATGAAGCTCCCAGGATGACAATCACATCACCAGCAGGCATCAGGAAAAGTCCCATACTGGACCCAGTGATTGACAGGAGCTGGATTCCAGATCTGGAGTCAGGAATGTTCAGATCGGGGTTAGAGGCAGAAAGACAGGGTCCTCCTCAGACATC
>VZTM01018935.1:8659-38615 GCA_013400555.1 Jacana jacana
AACCAGTTCCCTGCCCTTGGTTGTTCTAGCAATAAGTATAAGCAAGGGCCTCCCTGCACACCATTCCTTGGTATAATCAGGTCTTATCACTGTGAGAGTGAACAGTTTCTAAACAATGTGCTGTTAATTTCAGAGTTTAATGAGTTAGAAGAGCCCCGGCTAAAAAAGTAAAACTGTAAAACAGAAAATTGGTTTCTTTTACCTCAAACCAGGACAAACAGAAAACAATTTCTGTTCTGGAGGCTTCTCCTTTACAGCCCTTCTTTTTTATTACCAAAAAACCCAACCAACCAAACAAAAAATCCCTCTGCCCCAGATTCTTTGGGAGAAACTTATGTAAATCAAAGACAAATTAACTTAGATCATCTCGATATTAGGAAGTACAACTGTTGTATAGATATAACCTGGTAGAAAATCATTGATTAGCATTTTCCTGCTTGGTAGTGCTGTATGGAAAGGGAACTGGTTGCCTTGTTCCACTATATCACCAAACTCAGTCTGACCACAGGCTACATTGAGGTGTTTGTGCTTGACAGGCTTTGTACTACGTGTTGATAAATCTACAGATAACATGGCAAGAAATTGTCCACCACCAAGCAGGCAATCACGTGAGGAAAAGACTAATAAGTGTGCACCTAAGGTATTATTTTTATCTCCTAATTATATTATCTATTACTATAGAATAAGTTATGTGAACAGAAATGAAATTGTTTATATTCAAGGATAGTATTCTATTCAGTAAATGTTTTGTCAATCTGTAGCAACTTCAAATTAAATGTAAAATTCACAACAGAAATTTTGCTTTCATGTTGTTCAGTTTTAGTTATAATAGAAAATGTCAAGTGAAACCTTTTGTGAATAATTTCAATAGAGCCTGAATTGTACTTCAAGGTATTGCATTAACACCTTAATTGTTTCACAAAGCTGTATTAGTAGTAGATTCTCTGTTACACTTCTGATAACAGCAGACCTCTTACTGGGAACATCTCCATTGTCTTCTGTAAGGTAGGAGTAATTGCATATTTGTGTGCTACTTCGGCTACACAGATCTATCTGCACACTTGCCTTCTCGTTTCTCTACATTCTGTGCTGGTTTCTGTTTGATGTAAAGACAGAGATCACTATTTAAAATGGCTTTTAAAGTGTCACTTAAATCACTCTTGAATACTTAACCTTTGGCAGAAAATGTTGAAATAATACATAGGAAGTGGTGTTACTTTAGTTTGTCAAGTCATAGACAAAGAAAGACAATGGTAGTTATGAAGTACAGGTGAAGACCTCAGGATTCACCCAAAGTCTCTAAAATGCAAGTTCTCCTGTTTTGCCTGCATATTTTTTCAAATCATACCATTGATTGACTTCTGTACTAGAAAATCTATTTTAACATACAACAGCTAATTGTCTTACTACTGTCATGGAAACAACTTTTTCTTCCATCTCTGATGGCTTCTGATAGCGTGGGTGAAGTTGAAAAATGGTGGAGTAAAACCAGCAGAAAAACAGTGAAGATCTGTCACGAAGCATCTTGCATGTGTTGAAACACCAGGCTTATCTTTTTTTCTTATGTAAATAAGAGTTTGAGGGAAGTCAGGCTATTTGGTAGGTAAAGGAAACCAAACATTGTGTAATATAACACATATGGAAGAACAATGCATACATAAATCAAGATATTTTAAAACTTGGAGTATCACCCCACTCAGTGACTCTGGCACACACCAGTATCCAGCCCCACCACACCAAATGGAGCTGGTTTATCTGGGAGCCTCTGCTCCCTGTGTGATGGAGAGGTCTTTGCAGAGCATTTATTTTAGCCAGGAATTGAATTCCTGGACAGTCACACTCTGTAGTTGAGCCTGAGCTCCAATTGGAGGTGGTTTTGGTTACATGACATAAGCAATGAGTGGGTTTCAGTTGTGCTTGACACTGTTTTGTGTGGCACATGTGTTGCGAATGATTTCACATGTCTTTTAAATTATGTTTTAATAGCAAAATTCTTAGAAGTCCTATTACCTGCACATGGTAGACCAATAGCCTGGATTTTGTTTGACTAGCTTCACTGCTAAAACCTGTAATGTTTGCCTGGAAATTTCAGAGGTTAGACATTTTCCTTATCAAAAGAAATAGACCAGGTTAATTGTGCAAAACAGATATTTAATAACAGTTAAACTTCCATTTGGATTCAGTTTGTTCTAGAATATGACTGGGGTTTTTTATGTATGTACATAAACTGATGTCCTTTAATGATGATTGCAGGCACTGGAAAGTGTTTTTTCTATAAAAAATGTCCCTGAATATCTCTGCATTTGACCTAATTTGCTCTAGAAAATATGAGTAAATAGGACTAATTCAGATTCCACCTTCTGCTCAGTGTGCTGGCTAGGGCCAGAACTCCTGCAGGGGTTCATCCCCTCCTGCTTTTCAAGCAAGATGAAAACTAGCAAGCAGACACAGATCCCTGATTTAGGATTTGTTTGGTACAGGGTCATTGGCTCATGCTTAGAAACATTCCCTTTTATTTCTGACTCATGGGCAAAACTATGATATTGCTGTTCACTGAATATTCACTTGTGGGTGCCCCTTTGCTCTAGTGTAAAGACCTCCTTAAAGCTTCTCTCCCTTTTCTAAACCTAGAACCAACAGGGAAGCATCCTGTGAGCAGGAGGGTGCTGCCCGCACATCTCTCTGCATCATCACTGCACTCAGAGTTTCAAGGCTGCACACTACGCTTCCATTGCCATTCTATGTACAAAAGATGGCTGGGTGAACCATCTTTATAGTGGGAAGTAAATCATGTGATTTTTTTCATTACTTATATGCTTATTCTTATATTATATGCTTATTCTAGCTCACAAAATTCTTCGCTTCTGAATTCCTTGCAGTAACTGAGCTCTTCAAAGCCTCCACACAGCTGTGAGCCCAATGAGAACACAGGTGTGTCAGCCCTGGTCTCTGGACCGTGCTGTGTTCAGTTCTACTGTAGGATTCTTCACGTCTCTCAGATTTCTAACCTATAAACACTTTGAGCTATACAGACCTACTTTTTCAACTTAGGATTGCTTAATTATTCACCAAGTTATTTTTATAGAAAACATCACATCAGAAAGAATATATGGGATAACCTCTTCTAGTCAAACCTAATCCCAGATCTTTGATGTGCAGATTCTGTGAGATGCACACACAAGGTCGTTCTTCTGTGCCTCATTTCAATTGCTCAGTTCAGCCAAGAATCTGTGCAGAAGTGTATTCTACTTTGAGTGCCTCTTCATAGCAGAGGACAAGTCCACTCTGATAATATGTGCTGTCCTGTTTTAATACTCATGGCATATATATATGTAGGAATTTCACATAATATTTAATTGTTTCAAGATCACCTGGAAATTACTTTCTCTCTATTCTACTTTGAAGTTTAAAATAGAGGCTTTGCAAAAAGATAAGTGTTCATAATAATCCATTTTTGTGTGTAGCAAGTTTTTCTTCCACAATGAAAAGAACATGTATTCTATAAAATACCAGGATGTAGGGTTAAGTAGATATTTTAAAGAAGAGGTCATTCAGACAAACTGAAGAAAATGTATAAAATTGACTAACCTCTTTAGTCAATTGACATCCAGATTTGTATAGGCTATTCTGACAGAGATATGATACTTGAAGAATATAGGTTGTTCTGTTAGTCTGTAGTTCAATAGCCATCACAACTGTTGGGATTTATCAGTGAATCCTGTACAGGAGACAAACACATTTTGTGTTTCAGAACAATCATTACAAAATTCGGGAATAACTTGAGTTCTGTAATGAATGGGGTTTCTTGTCTGCTGTGCTAAGTGTCAGTTATGTAAGGAGATGATGGAATTATACCTGATTTTATTTACCTGAATGGTAGTCTGTAGCTGCAGAAACAATTGTATAGATTTTTTCCATTCTTTTTCTCTTTTCAGAAAAGAAACATGTTTTTTTTTGAAATATGCAGTACTTGAACATTTTTTTCCCCAATTGTAAGGTTTTTCCA
Source organism: Jacana jacana (assembly GCA_013400555.1). Lineage (NCBI taxonomy): Eukaryota > Metazoa > Chordata > Aves > Charadriiformes > Jacanidae > Jacana > Jacana jacana. Next base: position 12,666 of record VZTM01018935.1, read on the forward strand.
TTCTCCTTGGGGAAAAAAAAATATGATGGGAACAATCACATATTATGAATGGCCTTGAGAAATAAATAAACAATGTCGTCTTTTGTTGTTACAAGAGCATGTGCGTCTTACCCATCTGTCCTCATCCTGTTTTCCTTCTATGTTATTATTCTACAAAGTCAATTCTTCTAGAGAATGTATTTGATGATTTTTTTTTTACCTTCTAAGAAGCTTACAGGACAAAAAAGCAATAGAAAATCACCTCAATATTGTTCTTGAGGAGCTATTTTCCCTTGCTACCTTGAACAAGCTCCTTGTATAAAAAATGAAATTGAAGGAAAGCATAAAAACATCTGCCTTTTATCTCACGCATTTAATGAAGCAAAATTCTCTTGAAGAATGCCTTGGAGTATTTAAAACAACTAATGACACAGTAATTACAAATTCAAGAAAATGGTACTGCCTCATCTGGTGCTGTAAGTGAAGTTTGCAGGAGTAATAAAGATGAATTTCATCGGCTTCGTGTTGCCAGAAGTGAGGAGCTGCAGAGGCACGGCAGCAGTGGGTGAGGAAGGAGTTAGAGTCACTGGTGCCACTGCGCACATCCTCAGGCAGAAGCAGCCTTTTGGCCTGTCTGGCTGCCTGTGCCTTTTAGAAGAGGTTCAAATGGTAACGACGTTTAAAGAGGGTACTAAAGAGAAACTAGAGAATTTTCTGCAAAGGCAAAAACACTCAATAATAAGTCCTGTTAATCGTAAATAATATTTCATCCTTATGGCTGTTCCTTGGTGAGGTGTTTGTACCACATCTTCTCCAGCTACTAATACTGTCACTTTGGTTAATGGTGAGCTCCAAGGTTAATGGCTTGACACAGCGATGCCTTTTGATCCTGCTGAAGTGGGTTAGGGTTAGGGTTATTCTCCTTTGCCAGGTTATGTGCAGCATTGCAGAAGGTCATACATTTCTTGAAAGAGCAGACACGTGATGTAAATACCATTACAGCTGGGATAAAATAGCATAATTGAATAGTATATCTCTAAGCCAGATATAAAAAAAAAGGTCGAATCACTGCTAGTTAGGCCTGAAAAATGCTGTAGCTTTTGCTTAATTTGCTAGGTTTATGAGCATTAGAAATGTTCTGACATAACGTTGGTGACTTTTAGAAATTGAGATTACTATCTGGAATAGATACTGATAAGTATTTCAAAGGTTTTCTTTCCTTGTTATTTTGAGGAGAAAGCTCTTATTAAAAAATCTAGACAATAAACTTTTCTTGTAATGAAACATAGTTGGAAAATGTAATGTTTAAAAGATCTCTGCTGGTTGTGATCCAAAATTCTACCAGTAAAATATTCTATAAGTTTACCAATATCTCAGTGTAGAGTCTTTAGATTAAGAATAGAAAGTAATAAAGCTGCCATGGATGAAGGAATCCCCCTGTCAGGGAAACCCACAGACAATATTCACTCTAAATACTGACATAGCAGAAATGATGTAGGCTTTGTTTGTCCTCATACTGTGTTGTCATTCACAAGGTATAAAACCAAGTAATTGATTTTGTTTTCTCTAATAAACACAATCCTCTCATTTTTGTGGACTGTAACTTTGCAGGTTCTGAAGAGGTTTCTTGTCTGAAAAATTCATTGCTATTTAGTGTACAATTGCATCCAGCTTTAGAATTAACACCTTGTGTTCACATCACTGAGCAACTATTCTGCATCATGTGTAGTGGGAAGTTGATTTAGGCATTTTTTCCTATAGATTTGTGCATATTCACCTTTGGGCACAAGATGAGCTAATAGAATTGAAATGAATGTAATTGGCAGGAGGTCAACCAGGGAGCTGTATATGTCTAGAGTTTCCAGAAAAACCAGAGTTGTTTCATGTTGGCGTATTACTTGATTAGTATGCAGGTAAGGTGATTGTGCCTCAACAGAATAATTGGATCATTCAAATATCTGCAAGCCCTGGTGTATCTACAAAGCCTTAACAGTGATTAGATCCTGCCTGTTCATCGCAGCAAGCCTTGAAATTCTTCCCACTGTGAAAAACTAATTTTCTGTGGGAATTTATTAAATAAGAAATCTGCATGCCACTTTACCTTGTAAGCATTACCAGCAGAATACAAAGATTTCTTTTGACTTTGATGTATGCACTTCATGGGTGCTTTTATATCATTGTTTTGTTATTTTTCTGCATTCAGCACAAATTCCAGTATTTCTTTGTTACATAGATTTCTGGAGAAGGGTTGCATCTCCATTTGGTGATAAAACAGTTCATTTAAAGAGAAGGGAAGGGGGGAAGGGTGTGCTGCGGGAAAAAGGAAACACATTTAAAACATGACAATACATTTCACTTGTTAAGAAGAAGCCAGAACAAATATTCACAAGTTGTTGCTTTTCAACCTTCATATTGCTGTGCAAAGATTGGTTACTGCTGCATCAGTAATCAAATTTTATCATGTCATCTGATTTTGGTTTTTAAAAATAGAATGCTAATCTGTATTAATAAGGAACAACCAGTATCACAGTGTAAGATTTCTGTGCTGCCCAGCAGATCTAAAAGGAAAAATAAAAGAAAAAAAGGAATTTAAGCTTCCTAGCAGGTTTGCAGTGTGTGTTTCGTCCATATACAGATGTGCTCTGAAGGGCAAAATAACAAGGTTCGTTCTATACTTATACATGAACTCATGCTGTATTTTCAGTGCCTTGGAGCTGGTGTCTCCATCAAAATACCTTTCAGCAAGAGGGATGTAGGGCCCAATTCATCTTCTGATCTCAGCTAATAGCAGCCAGCTTGGTTGTAGTGCAATAGTGTAGTTCAAACATTTGCCCTTCTTTGCTCTGTGGTTTTCTTGGTGTTTTTAAGTACCTAATGGCTGTAGTACAGCTACTCCTGGAAGCCAGTCTAAAGTTATAAACACAGTATCACTTGAACTACAGTCTGCTTAGAGGCACTGTAGAAGATAATCACCTAAAAAGAGTAAATCCTCTCGGGCTAAAAGAGAGAGTGGTATGCAGAGCTAAATGAATAATTCACAGCAAAAAAACCTTGCAGCTTGTAGAATGGTTTGAGATCCTCTCAACTGTGTATTAATTATTCAAGTGTTTCTGAGAAATGTTTTTCTTAAACTTTATTGTAAATGTTAGAAATCTTAGATTGATTCTTGCAATGATTGATGTAGAAAACTGTACGGTCTTCCCAGACCTGAATTGGTTGGGTACACAAGCACTTGCATGACTGTATTTGGTGTAGATTTAAAACTTGTTTTCAGTAAAATCTCTGTCTAATGAAAGTTAAAAACTTCCTCTTCACAAACTATGTTTCTGTAGAAAAACACAACAGCTTAAATTTTTTATGTAAGTAAGCATCCACAAAGTGTAACATGGCCAAAAGTAATTCATTTGGAAACTTAAATGGATCTTTAAATACTTATTCCTGCATAATTTACACAACTCTACTTGGGTGATATTTATCGCTACTTATTAGTGTTGAATTTATATTACTCATTATTTCTTTGCTCCTTCTCTTCTGAGTTGTAATTATCTCTCCATCGCTCCATGTCAGTATCCAAGTGGTTTGAGGGGGGTACATTAAATACCCATATAGTTGTGTAATGTGACACTGTCTTGCCATACAAAAAAAGAAGTCATCTTAATTGTGACGTAAACTAAGTCCTAGTGCAAGCTTTTCCTCAGTTGGGCAAAAAGGAGGAAAAAGTGTCGCTGCCTTGATGGTTTTATCAGGCTGCTAGAATGTGTGAGAAATACCGATGGCTGGTGTGCTTTTAGTGGTTTTGCTGGCTGCGTTGAGGAAATGCTTATTAGATCACTGTCTAAAATGGTGCCGTGGCATGAACTCACAGACCTGGGTACTGGTAATGGATGGCCTATCTGCTTGAAATAGGATTTTGACACATACGTGATGATTTACCTAAGAGATGGAAATGAATTGTTAATGTCCTTGCTAAGTTCCATTCAGGTAAGTACCTTTTGCTTGCTTTGCCAGAGTAATTAGGGTTTACTTACCTTGTCATAGTGCTTCCTCTAATTTCCATCAGATAAAATTAATCAGCAGTTTCCTGTAAAAACTGTTACATGCTGATTCTGCAAATGTGTAATGTGTGTTGTGTTGTGTTGTGTTGTGTTCCACAAGTGGCTGCATTTCAGTGATGGTGACAGTAATACATTTGGAGAGGAATATGGGCTCTCTTCAATGGGGAAGGAAGCTGCTGTTACTGCCTCCTTTCTCCTGCTCTCTTACTAGTTCTGTATCAAGGGCCCTATTTTTGCCTTCTAGTCTGTGACTTCTAGCCATTAACTGCTAATGTCGATTTTTTTCAAATGCTTTTTGAAAAACTAAATGCACTACAACCACAATATTTCTCTTATCTGTCACAGCAGTAATATCTTCAAAGAACTCTAGGAGATTAGTTGAGCATAACCTCCCCTGCCTAAATCTGTGCTGGCTACCCTTAATCACACTCCGCTCTCTCGAGTGCTCTTCAACCTCCTGCTTTATTTTTCTCCTTCAATTGACTTTAGTTAAACTTAAGATGTATATGTGGAGTTTACATAAGATTAGGCATGGGTGAACAATGTTATTAGGAGCTTCTACATGAGGAATGACAAAAAAGAAAAATGAGTCTCCAGCCTAGAAAAATGGTGACTGGGGGTAGCTCCTGAGAAAGGTCTATAAAACCCAAGTGAAATTGAGAGGATTAATAGGAAATGATAGTTCATTGTCTCTTCCACTGCAAGAATTAGGAGACACCAAATGAAACTAACACTCAACAGATTCAAAACAAAAGGGGCTGGTTGTTAACACAATCTGTAATTAAGCCATGAAATTTCTTACACACTGATTTTGTGGTTAATAAAGTATACATAGGGTCAAAATGAGACTGGACAAATTTATGCAAGAGAAATCTGTCAAGGTCAGCCAAATGTCAAGATGCTGAAACGTGAAGAAGTCCTCAGGCTCCAAAGAAGAAGCAGTTATCACTAAACATTAGCCCCGTTCTTGGCATTTTCTGCTGGCCATGTGGTACGGAGCGTTGTGGACATGTAGTGTGGCCTCATCTAGCCCTNAAGCGTAGCCTGAGACAGTTTCTAACTAATCAGGGTGTTCCGATACTGAGCAGTGATGAAACCATTTTTGTTCACTCCATCAGAGCAGAGGAGTCTGTGAAAGTAAATTATTGAATGTTTTTATGTAAGAAACGCATTCACGGAAATCGGAAGTTGCTCGCTGACAAACCACAAGTATGAAATGCAGCTGTCTTCATCAGAGAAGTTATTAATTGCAAATTATTCAGCCAGCTCTAGCGATTTCTTGACATTAGTNTGTAGGCTGACATGGGTTTTGGAGTCTAGTTCTCACAGGAATAGCAGTTTAAAATGGCTGAAGTGTTAGCTGAATTTCACCCTTAGGTTTAGTGCCAAATATGTTTTGCATAGTTTGCAGAAATTTAGCATTCAGACAACCTGTGCATTGATTGCAGATAGTTGGAAGTTACACTAGAACATGCAAATGCCTCCATTTTATCTCTGTCTTGAGTTAGATTTTGTGATTGGTTGGATTTTCTTGGTCTTAATTAAAAGTTTATTTTTAAGAGTTGCAGTTTTCTTTTTCCTCCTGAGCGATTTCCCCTCATCCTCCTCCCAAAGGATAGAGTTATCTAGATCGAGGTGGAAGGAAACATTAATTAAACTGAGTGATAAAATAAAGTCTACAAAGACAATGTTTTGAGTTCCTTGTCAATGAATCTCCTTATGTAAGAAGTTTGAAGATTTCCTTATGTAACATTACATAAGGAAATACTACATAAGGTAGCATTACAAAGCAGAGTATGTTTGCAACGTCAGAGTAGGCCTGCCAGGATATCAAAATCTGAAATATAGGAGCATACTGGCTTCCTTTGTTTGTGCTTGGACTTTTAAGTCAGTGCAGTAATTGAGAGATGTTTTTTCCTTTTGACATAAAAAAAAGGTGTTACAATTGGTTTTATCACTTTGCCAGAGCTGACCTGGCAACAGAGTTAGTGCTCTCACAGAGTGGGGGGAGAGAGATGACAAACGAGATTCTTCTCTGTTGGTAATGGGTTCTCTTTTACCACCCTTAAGACACTGAATTGGAAAGAGAAGTGGTAAACAAAGAAGAGAAGCAAAACATCTGTACTGCTGTCTCAAAAGAAAATAGTTGAAATATTTAAATGAACAATATAGCTTGGGCTCTGAAAATAATATTTCTTAAAACTGGCCATTCCCTAGCTCTGGAAGGATTGCATATGTGGTTTCTTTCTTTCNAAGAACCTTTTAACAGAATATAGAACAAGTCTTTGTATTACTTCTGACATGATCCTTTTTGGTAGTTTATATCAAGTCATGTCACAAAGTAATGCTTCAATCTCATCTCATAAAATGTAGATGGTAACATACATCACAGTGCAGGGATAATTTCTGGAGACAAAAGTATATCCTGAAATGCACTGAAGGAATTCAGAAGTTTTTTGGTTGAAATTGGGCAGAGTCGTCTCTGGTAGGGAGAAGTGATGGGAAAAGGACAAGGATTCTCCTGGGAATCTTCCTTGGTTACTTAGACAGGGACAGAACACCTGCTGTGGGAGGAAAGCAGCCACTCCAAGGGGATTGAGCAGAGGGCTGAGAAATTAAGAGCTGCTCAATAGCTTTGGTCAGAGAGTAGAACAAATCTACCCAAGAGAAGAATAAAATAAACATTAGGATACTAAATGCAGATGTGTACAGGTTCCTATATATCTGTGTATTTCAGGTGTGTCACAATGAAAATGCTTAGAGCTATGGCTGGCTGTCTTTATAACGTGAGGACTGACTCCTGAGAGGAGTGCTTTAAAAAAATGAATTGTTTTTCCCCCTGCTTTTTTGATAGTGGAATAAGGTGCCTGCTAACTTGCGCTATTTCAGCACTCAAGGTCTTCAGAAAGATTTTGAAGATTTGGTCCAATCGTTCTTTTAATTAAGCACTTTAAAAGTTCAGTGAGACTGAATAGCAAGATTGAAAGACTGGAAGTTTTGAAATGAACTGATAATTATTCATGGGTCATCCCTTCTTGGATTTCATTTAATCAAAGACCCAATAAAAGCACACATTGTAAGGTGGTTCATTTTTTATAATTTCTTTAACTTTATAATCTCATTTTTAAAATTATAAGAGTCATTAAGAGACTAATTTTGAGATTCCCTCCAGAGTTTTCTTAATCAGGCACATTTTATTCTGTCTGCGGTAGCTGCGCGTTAAGACTCGCTGAGTAGAGTTAGTTCAATTCCTGTTGAAGTGTACGCCTCTGGCTGCACAGCCTATGCAGAACTCAAGTGCATTGATAAATTGGATCTACAACACAATATAGTTAAGAAACTAACAATACTATAATTAGTGTTATGATACTGATGATTGCTTAAATGAATACATAAGGAAATTGTACTCTGCTTTGGTAGAATGTTATGGCTGTGTAGATTACCTTAGATCTTTTCTGGGATACTGTCATAAATTAGATGCTAAATTTTCATGGTTTACCGATGAAATACAGTGCTTGCTTCTTCCTGTTGCAACATGTAAGGACAGAGCATACTTTATAATGCTTTTTACAAAAATGGGTTGTATTCTTCTATTTCTTCTTCCATATTGGATGGGGGGGTGGAGGAGGAAACATTACCTGGCTGAAGAAGGCAGAAACCATGATAGTTTTTCTGTAGTGAATATATAATCACATATATATTTCTGTATCCCCTGAAAAAAACTCTGCCTTTTAGCACCCCTTTTCAAGGTTTTGTGAATGAGGAAGAGATTCAAGAATATCGACTGACCTGTAAGTGCTCGAGCTTGCAAATCAGAAAGTTATTGAGAAAATTCCTTAATAAGACATGAATGGAACTGTAGCTGCTCTTTAGCATCATAATTCTCTCCACTATTTCGTAAAAACTAGTTTTTCTTTATTTGGTAGTTCAATTTCTGTATCAAATACAGTCTTTCAGTCCTTTAATGTGGTAAATCTCAGTTTTCCAGTTTACCTAAAACTACTGACTGATAAGCAAAAAATATTACTTTAGATAATTAAATGTACATATTGTCTTGGCAGTTCGGTCATCTTCCCAATATCAGACAATATTATATGCTGTACTGGGACCACAAGATGCACCAAACTCTGGAATGGAGCCTTAAGTTGAAAAGAGTTTATATATATAAATGATCTGATGATGAAGGGACTCCCTTGGCTGTGCACAGAGTGCAGTGTATATATAGAAGAACTTCACACACCACAAAAGTGCTTTGATCGGACCTAAAAACAGAAACCACTGTCATAAGTGTGATTGAATTGCATTACTGCTAAAGAAGTAGTAATGCAAATACAGAACTCAAATCCACTTGAAAATTCCGCATGGATACTAAATGGTGTACAAAATAGAGAGTCACTGGTCTACCTGTTGCTGAGGTGTTAAGCAGAAATCCTAACTCTTCAGCATTAAGCCTTCCTAAGAACTATATAATCAAATTGAAACAGAGACACACAATTGTTACAGCTGTGACAAGCAAAACAATGCAGCAAATGCCATCAGTGTGTGACTAACTTAGTAGACTCACTATAAGGACAAACAATATTAGTGAACTTCCTTTGTCTGCAGAAACGGAGCTCTTGCTGCCTTCCGCTGTGGCTCGGAACGTAACCATCCTGTCAAACAGCCTACATATGTCATTCAAGACTCAAGTTATACACACAGACAAGAAAATGCTTAATATATCTGATTAGAGCTGTCTGTAGTGTACCATAACAGAAGGCCAGGGGGAAGGTAAATCAGTTCATCCTTCTAGGTAAGAAACGGGGTTTACAAATTGCTCCGTTCCCTACTTAATCTATGCGAGTGATGGAAATCTCCTCTCTTTCTGTTGAAGCCTCATGGAAGCCATTAAGAATTCAAGAGGGGATGTTTGGATTTTCTTTAACTTGTTATAGTGGTTTGTAGAATAGAATATGAGTTAAACTAAAATATTTTTGCTCTTTGGACTGTGTTTGCGACATTCCTAGTATCCCATGTTTGATCAATATTAAGGGTGTACAAAGAGTGCTTGGAGGTTTGGAGGTACCTGCTCAGCGCGCATGAGCTGTTCTGTTCAGGGGTGACTTGACCCTCCCTCCCGCACCCCTCCGCGCTCTCACTCGTGGCTATGAATGTGCTGCATAAATAAGCACAGCTATATCTTGCCACAGCGTTTCCACATAGATGCTAGAGTACAGAAGTTTCTGCATCAGCAGCCTGGGATCGTAATAGACTGCAAGGTAAATTGAAAGCTGTTCACTTCCCTTTAAACTGCTGTGTTTGGGTCCTGATGTTCTTCACAAACAATTAAATTTAAAACCATCTCTGGGAGATTTTGCTCTCTTCCAGAAATGAGTTAATAACAATTTTCAATTTCTTGTTGTAAGTCTTAGGCAGAGCTGGAAGCTATTAGAATAAAATTGCACTTTGCTGTGTGTAGCTCAGTGCAGTATGCCTTTCCAGCCAAATGTGGTCTCCCAACGTGTCAGGGAGGCCATTTCCTCATCTTTTCCACTTATCATCCAGCGTCTGAACTTTACCTGGACCCCCAGTTCTGGTAGGATTGACTCCATATGTAATGAGAGTGTATAATTTCTATAATATTAATGGGAAATGGAGTAGGGAACTGCTAATGTACTTGTTGCCTGCACCTTCTGGGCACTTTTGTTGATACTTACCTTACACAGAGATTAAAAAAATGCATGTTTTTCACCTGGGATATTATGTTTTTCTTAGTATAGTGCAGACTCTGCTCTTTGAAGTTTGGGCAGGTGGTCTTTGTAAGGTAACAGACCACCAAGCTTTGAGGACTCAGTGATTTGATTCAGCATGTGACAGATTTTATTTTCCTATGAACAGTTCAGGAATGCTTTTTGTCTGAAAGCCAATCCAGAGGGGTGCTGGTTGATTCTGTTGCGGTGCAAAGCAACAGCTAATTAGACATTCCTTTTACTCCTACAGGGATAACATTTGGATCATTTGCTCTGATCCTTTTCTTAATGTCTAATAGATTCTTGGCTGTTACACTTTTATTCATTAACTTCACTTTTGAAAGGATCGACTCAGCTGTTTCAGATGTGCACATGAACATGAAAGAATAGACCCAAGATGCTTGATTCTTTCAAGTCTCAATCCCAGATGCCTCCAAACTAGTTTGATGATCATTATCCTGCTGTAGTAATTTAAGCACCTTATTGCCAGGATGCTTTCTAAGAGCGCAATTAGAAACTCTGAGCTGTTAGTCCAAGCTGTCTTCTGCTTCTGTATTCTTACTTGAGAGCATTTCACCATTTCTCTACCAATTTTGAGAATTTTGACTGAACTAGTGATGTTAAATGCCATTTAAACAGAGAGACAGTATCCTTCTGCCTTCCTTGCACTTTTTTTAGTGCATTGACTGAAAAACAAAATAAATCTGGGGCTAAGAAAGGGCCTGAGAATAAATATAAAATTAAAAATATTTTGGAAGTTTGGATTATGTCAGACAAATCTTTGGAGGAGGGTTCTAGTACCAACAGTTACTGTGTAGAAATGCCTTGGTTTTACTTCAGTAGTAAATTCTCTGCTAAACCCTAGGAATATCTCTCAAAATATCTGGGTTTGGCAGCTTCTCACCCCTCTTGTTTTGCAATTTTGTAATTTTCATTGGTATACACTAGCAGCTGATTCAGAGAGATAACTCTTCCTTGTGAACTAGCAGAAAAACAGTATCAGAAGAGACAACAGGCATCTATTTCAAGAATTAATTCTACAGAGGCAGGAAACAGATCCTCGGTATGATCTCTGATCATCTGTACTGGAACAAACTAGAGTTTAAAAAACAAGTTTAAAGTACACAGGAATTTATAGCAGTACTTTGGGAGGAAATAATCTTTAATCTTGTTTGATGGAACCTGTGGTGGTTCGTCATTATAATAAGATCTTGTAGTAGGGTAAACACTATGAGCTGTCTTAATATCTATGTATGTAATAGATATTTAAGCAACATGCATGTGTGTGTGTGTATATATATATATATAATATTGACCTGTTATTCCAGCTCATTAAACGCAGCTGCTGCTTACTATCAGGAGAAAATGCAATGAAAGTCATTTGAAGAGGGAGATGATTGGTTGTATTAAATCTGCCATGTGTTGTTTATTTTGCTTCCTGAAAGAGAAGCCGTTTTATTGCAGATGTTTGCCAAAAACTAGTCATCACTAAGTGGGGTGAAAAGAGAAAGTGATAGAGAAATATAATCTGATACAACTACTAAGGGGAAAAAAGCCATTTCCATGTTGCTGGATAATGATAGGTATCATCCTGTCAAAAATGTAGAGGAACAGGAGAAAGAGCTTACCTGAGCTGTCTTTATTTTCAAAAGCATTTTACTTTCTAGGCTACATTGGCAGTGAATGGCTGTTAATATTATTTTCGCATACTCTAATTGTTCAGCTGCTTATAGAAGAAATACAGACCAGTGTATGTGTTGCCCAACTCCCATTCATTTTAAAATCACATTGAATCTCCTTAATCCATATCAATTTTCCACCACATTCTCAAGTTATCTTGTCATATCTCCTTGTGAACCATTGTAGCTGGTGAGATGAAATGAAATGCGTATCCCATGTGTAATAGTAAGGGTCTAAGGGAACTCCCTGCCTGTTGTCTCTCCTTGGTGAAGACCCTTCCCTGTGGATCAGTTACCCCCAGGAGAACTGGCTGAGATGCTTCTTGTAAAATAGGAATTTTAATTTTCAAGTCAACGTTCAGGAAGTTTTCTGAGGTCATGAATACAGTTCATGTCAACAAAAAGAAAATCTGTAAGATATGCACCCAGGAATACTTAGTAGTCACTGTGCTTTCATTCAGTTACATACAATTCATTCAATGGGACTGGGTATTTCATGAAGTGAGTGTAATTTACAGGGGCAAGCGTCTATCTTGAAGGACTGTTGTAACACGTGAATTCAATGCTGCAAAGCAAGGGCAAGAAAAGCCCATCGCTCTTCCTACAAAAACAGGACAGTGAGTATGTCCTTTATGTATTGTGATGCTCAGTGCTGCCCTGTGGTTCTATTTTATCATCCTCTGCCTGCTTTACATAGTTATTCACTAACAAACTGTGTACAAACCGTCATATTCTTAGACTAATAACCTCTAAATTCAGAGTACTAGTACAGCTAGTAAGGATGAGCTCCAGAGATGGTATCATGTGCAATGTTGCATCACTTTGTTTATATGCAGAAACAAAAAGGCAATTTTGTATCCTACTTGTTTTAACTAGTCTGCAGATACCTATTTCTGGCAGAGCAGTAAGAGAACAATCTCTGTAATCTTTCATATTTGTGAAGATTTAGAAATAATAGCTGTTAGTTAAGAAAGAAGAGATACTCGGTTTCACTTATTTCATGTCTTTTAAAAAACAAAGCTCCAAACCCCAAGTTTTTAGATACCATAATTTTTAACAGGAATGCTTCTCTATGCTCCTAAATTTTTTAAAAAGCAGTGAAGGCTAAATGCCATCAGCATCAGAGCAGAGTGTAAGCTACACATCATTTATACAACTAGACATTATGTCCCTGGGCTGCTAGAAAGAAGCAGCTGATTGAAGCATTAACGTGTCTTGAGTCCTTCTCACTAAAAGACAAAAGGTCACTGCCCTGGCTTAGTGAATGAGAAGTTGATACCTGATTTCTTTCCATCCTTCTTGCTCTAGCTGTGCCCTAATCCACTGACTAAGTCTATTTTGGAAGGGGGAGGAGATGAAAACAGCCTAAAGAAATGAATATTTATGTACGTGATTCTGTAATTTAAATTCACTCATTGAATCCAGCTAGTACATGCAGCTTCCACCAGTGGGAGGATCAAAAGCTGTAGAAGTGCAAATACTGCTGGTGAGAAAGCTTTCTTCACTTCACTGAAAGAAAAAGAAATGGAAGCAAACCTTGTGGTTTGTGGTGATGGATATCATCAAAATCTGTGCATTCAGAGGAAACACATTGTCCTAAATGCTCTCGATACATTATCCTCAGATATTTCTTTCATAGCAAAAATGATAAGTAAAGGAGGAAGCGTACTGATGCTGCCTAATGTGTACCTGTGTATGTATTTCTAGATATATCCTAGAAATACTGTCAATTCTCTTTTTTAATGATCATTATTTAACTGTAGAAAATAGGTGGCAAGCCCAGCTTACTTATGTGGAAGAGAGTGCAGACATGGCAAAGGAGAAAATTTGTTTTATACTAGCTTTCCTGTCTCTAGTCTCCAATTAATTGTCCTTATACCAATAATGTAAGAGAGAACAATAAGCTTTTACTCTATAATACATGAAGTGTTTTCATTAAAGTGCCAAACCAAAGCTGGGCTTGGCAGAGAAGCTCCTGACGCTACCACAGCCCAGGGAGGCAGAAAGCCAGGGGGTGGCTTTGGACAGCTGAAGCTGGCTCTCCTGACCCATCAGGGCCACGGCTCTGCTGACACGGGGAAGCAGCGATCTTCTCGTGTGGAAGAATCCAGAGGGGTGGCAAAGAGGTATTGTCAAAGGAAAAGTAGAAGCTCTGCTGAGCTTACACTGATGCTCTGAACATTTCTGTCTCAGTTTTTATTTATTGTCTACTTATTTAGTCTATCTAATGAACAACCTCGGTATGTAATCTCATCATGAAAACATTACAGAATATTTCATGCTTAGTTGGAGCTGAATTCATCTCTTTGTTTAACCAAGACACACATTTGTAGGGTTATTAGAAAATAATGCATCCACTGTATGTTTTGAAATAATTGCCTGACATTGATTTTGAAATGATGAAAATTATAGAGAATAACAATAATGATGATATTGATAATGCATACTCATTAATATTGTTTCTTTTATCATTAATGACTATTCCTAGGAACCACAGTTTTGCATTAAGCCTGCACACCAACTCCTATGTAAAATCAGTCCAAAACACGGACTTTGCCTCATAAAGGTTATGATCTGAATATAAGATAAGAGATGACAATAAGATGGGGCTGTAGTCATAACACATCCACAATCTAGGTTTTATTAACTGGGAAGGACATTGCGGTAAAGGTGAATTTTAAGGGGAAAAAATTACTGAGGATGAGGGGCTTTGTTATTTTATTATTGCAAGCATGAAAGACACTGGAAAAGGGTCTCTTCTGAAATTAAGTACTGGGACAGTGGATATTGGTACATACACTGATCTGGGGTAGGTCACCTGCCATTTGCTGAATATTGTGAGAATTCTTGAGCTCTGGTATCTACAGGGACCTTTCTGGTGACTGACATAAGCAGCTAATTAAAAGCTAGTTATTGGCAAGAATAGCAGGGGAGATACGTCTGGTAACACATGTGAAAAACTGTCATATTCCGTAACTATCTGGTACCTTTAGTAGTCTTGTAGTCTGCAGGGTGATAGAGAATATACAAGTTACTTAAGAAAGAAAAATGTGGAGTAGCTGTGAGTTACTGGCCTGACTTAGAAGTCCTTCTCGGGAAAGGTGGGGCTCGTTAGAACAGAAATTTACATAAGCTAGTGAATCAGTCCCAGAAATCTGCTGCTAAAATGATTAGAAAGCAAAGTTTTAAGCAATGAAATGTCAAGCCCCCGACCATAACAGATCCAGTAACCTTTCCATCCTTGGGTGTGAATTTTATGGGATTTTTTTATGTTCATTCATATGTCACAAGGATTCCTGTGGCCCCTGCTGCCACAGACCTGTTTGCCTTTCTGGGTTAGCTCCCACTGATACAAAAATGTGTCTGCTGGGGCCAAGGCGTAATTTGCATTGCAGATATTCCATATTCCAGATGTTTCCCCATTCCTGGCCCTGGAGACAGCATGCATCTCCAGGACAGCGCTCTGTGCTAGCCCTTGAAAGTGACAGCAAGCACAGGGCTTAATTTAGCTATTGTCTTTGTCAAACCTGTTTGAAGGAGCAGTGCTGGGAGCCAAATGTCCTGTTGTTTTCACCACAGAAACAGTGGAAAGATGAGGGGGTGGAAGCCACAGCACAGTGAATTTTGAAAGACAAAGAATAATACTGTGCCAGGATATTTTAAAATTCTAAGTAGTGAGTTCATTCGTAGGTTAAAATGGATATTCTCACTCCCAAGCAAGTCATTCTGGTAACAGTCCTCCTAAAAGAAATGCTGCTGAATGTGAAAAGCTGTTCTCGTGAGGTATTCTGATTTTTAAATGGTTTCCCTAAGAGTCACAATTCTCAAAAATTTTAGGAGAAAAATCAAATACATACTGAAAATGTGTAAAATGAGAAATAATATTTTCTAATTAATTGAATATAATGATGCTTTGCATCATGCAAACAGAATAATAATTTGATAAGGAAAATAACAGGTAAGCCAAACATTCTTCCATTTAGCACAGGCTGGGCAGGCTTTTTTCTTGTTTTAAACTTTGTGTTACAATATGAGAAAGGTAATACCGTATCAGAAATGGAAAGATTCAGTAGATGTATGTTAATTACTTAGTAAGAAATTAAAAACAGACCTTAAACTAGATTAAATAGTAATAAAAAAAAAATCTCAATTCATTCCATGTCTGTCTAAACTGATCCATTGTCACAGGCTTTTAATGGGTCCAAAGTCCTTGGAGGCTTCCAGACTTCAAGAAACTGAAAGGAATCTGTTGGAGGGGTTTTCAAATGGATTTGTAAAGGTTTCAGGAGTTTCCTGTTAGTCTTGTGTATTATGGTCCTTGCCAGCTGTTGGAAAGAACGGTTTGTTTTCTGGTTTAGTTTGCCCTGAGACAACAATAATTCACTAAATCAAAAGTTACTCATCAGGCATACTTTGCTTTCCTGTTGAATATTGTCCATTTTTGCTAAGTAGCAAGGTATGAACTTTTCATCATGAAAAATCAACATGACCTTTTATAAAAATTAGGTGCAGGCATTTCATTTGGATGTTCTGGCATTTTACTAAAACAGCAAATGAATTTTAACACGTATCGTAGCTTAAAATTTGAATAGTAACATGAATTGCTGTCCCTCACATGGTTTGAAACTTATTCATGTATTTTGAAGTGATCATAAGAGTTCACCAAAGTGATAAGTAAAAAAAAAACACCAGGAAAAAGCCTGTGAAATTTAAAATCAATTCCTGGAATGCTCCTTCGTGGTATATAATATATGATTTCTATCAGTAATTTTCTATTTTATTGGACGTTTGCAAGGTATGAAGAGATGTTTTTCCCAATAGAATCTAAGTATGCCATTGACTCTTTAAAAAATTTTAGGCTTTGGAGCTGATGTGATGGGTGGAGTCATTGTAGATCCTGCTTAGTGCTTGTTGCTAACAGTAAGTGTGAAGCATGGAAGAACCATCGCAGGCTGTTCTTACTCTGTGAGTCTCTAGTAAACATTATCCCAACGGTGGCAGGAATTACTGGTTCCCAAAGGATTGTGGCTTAATAGGAGAAACTGTTATGCACAAGCTTGACTGTGACATTGCAACTTGCCCATCTGGTGTCAGGGCAGTCGCTGAGCTGGGGAAAGGGAAGGACACGCTCATTTACATTGCTGAGAGGGAGCTTACAGGAGGAATGAGTTGTAGCAAATAGGTATTTTACAGCAAAGGAGCTCACCCTCGCTGGACCAAAGCACTTTTAGGTAGAACACGTTATCTGATAGTTATTTCAATAAATGTTGAATACACAAAATAGAGTTTTTACTTATAGAAATCTTTCGGTTTTCACCTGGGCATGCCTCAGATTGCCTGCTGATAGTTTAAAGCATTGCAAGTGAATGGGTGAGGTATTTAGCACTCATCTTTCTAGCACACTGAACTTAACTGTAGTGTAAAGAGCATAGACTGTGACTTTTGGAGAATCAAGAACAAATTAGAAGGAAAAAAATAACTCCTTTTTTTCCCAAGCTATCAGATCTGCGATGTGTATAGCACACGTTGCACAGATTTAAGTGTATAGGTAAAGGGTAAAAGTTAATCTATACCTTTGGTAGTACACTTTAATTGCTAGAACTGTTCTAAACTCACAGTGGATAATTGATAGAGTCTTGGCATCCCTTTGTTCTCTCTATGCTGTAGGGATTGCCTGCTTTTTAACAAAATTTTCACCAATTTAGTTTACTTGAGTTGTGGAAGGCAGAAAATAACATTTTGGTAGGTACTGCTTGGCTGTTACTCTTTCCAGATGGCTCCAAGCACCTTCCTTCAAAGAAGGAAATCGATGTGTGAGTAGTTACATACCATTCTTACACACCAACAATGCCTTGTAGTGTCAGCAAAGTCATTCTGGCAACTGGAGGGAATGCTCGTATTTGAGGGTATTCCAAGGAAATAATATCTGCAGTTAAGTGCTTCCAGATTTTCTACCGTGGTGGCTCGATCCTGCCGCTTTCCCTTGAGGAAAAGCCTGGCTGGTTTATGTAAGGCCATGCTTTGCACTGGTGCAGTGCCTGGCGTTCGGTTCAGTGCCCAGTGTTACCTGGGGTTTGTGAGGTTTGGTTTTCTCCTTTGTCGGAGGGTAACGTGGAGGCTACGCTTTGTGTCACCCAAAGCCTGCTGGTTGAGTCATGCAGGGAAACTATCAGTCCTGCCTCTTACATCTGTGGCAATTCCACCCAGAGGAGATGTTGCAAGACAGTGAGTCCCCAGTGGGATGTAATAGAATGGAAGCAGATGGTGAGCTGAAGAAAATTTCAGGGGAGGATTACATTTTCCAGTTACTGTCTTTTTGATTTCACTGTTATTGTCTGATGAATTGTGTCAGATTTGATCCTTCAGATTGAAAAGCCGCTTCTCAGTGTGCTCCCAAATGTACAGATAAAGTAAATGGCTGCTGCCAATGTACTCTTTCAGAAACTTAATTTTTTAAATGCATATTAGGAAGGACGTCTCGTTTTGTCATGTCTACTGTGTGATTTTTGCCTTCAGCTGAGGGGTTTTTTTTCTGTCATAGCTGATGTTGATGACTGTTTTTTTCAGTAGGCTACTCTGTTTTGATACATAATAGAATAGATCTATGTAGTTGTAATTTATTCTTGCACAAGGCAAGCAGAAATGCTTATTTACACAGCCTTCCTTTGGCTTATCTGTAGTCTTTGATAAACACTGGGGTCTGTATAACCCTGTTTGCAAAAGTGAGACCAGAGAGAAGGGAAGAGACCCTGAGACCTCAGAACTGGAACCACTGTGTTCACATGGCCAGAATCCTGCTGTAGTGGAAGAATAAGCCCAACCTCTAGGAAATGCAAAGAATGGGAACTGGTGAGTTCTGGCACCAAGAGGAGGGCTCATGCTCCACCTAAAGGCTTGCAACTGCAGAGCAGATTCACTGCCCTCAAAGCTGAGGAGAAGCCAGATGGGCTTTCCAGCAAAGCGTCTGGGCCACTAGTCCTGAGCCATGTGGCAGCTCTATCTTTTCTTTACAGTTTTCAGGAAACTATATCCAAGTAGAGGAGACTAAAATAAAGTTAGAAAGTATGGTAGAAAGCAGTGTCCTCTGCTGTCCATAGAGTTTAACCTTGAAGCTGATCCTCTGTGTACCAAACAGGCACAAATTGGATCATCCTCACTGTAAGAGTACCGGGTATTCTGGAATTGGTGTGGTTTTTTGTCCTTTGATCTTTGCTCCTGTTGCTTTCTAATGATATAATTATTGGGTTAGGGAGGAAGTAGAGGACATTCAATTCCACAGACTTAATGGTTGGGATAGGGCATGCTTTGCCTTTATGTAGCAGAGGGATTTCAGTCCTGCTTTCCCAGTTCTTCAGTGCCCCAGGCAGTATGGTTGGCACCACTGCTTCATCCCTCTTCCTTATTTTAGATAGTTTCCTCAATAAAAACCTGTTTTGATTGGCAAGCAAATATTTACCAAATTATATCATATTTTTTAAATAGTCGACAAAAAGCAAACCCACAACCATTTGTCTTCCAATAATAACCATGAAAAGTTCACCCAGTCATGACTTTCAAGATAATCCATTAAATTATGGGTATTTCCTTTGAATATTCTAGTTGCTGTGACCCCAGCATAACTCTAACTATGACTGCCCGAATGCTTGGTAAGAGCTTCCAGCCCGGGACACGCTGAAAGGGCAACAGGGTATTTCCAAAACCCTATGGCTAAAATGTTAGAGGCTGTGGTAGTCAAAATATGAGTGGTTGTGACTGAGATTTACCATTTTCCTCAGGTTGGTGTGAACATAAACACTGTGCAAAATGATCAGTCCTATGCCGAGTGGAGACTGGGAAAGTCTGTGTTGGTCCAAACTCAAATTCAACTGTGAATTATAAGGAAACATTTCTGTCTCACCTTGGAACACCCAGACCTTACAGTCTATGCTTACATTTTCTGATGATTAATGATTTTTATTATTTAACCTGATTAAAATTCAAAAGGACAAAGAAGCATCAGGTACTATTTACAAATAAAACATTTTCTCTTCAATACAGAAATGTAGAATTCTTTCTTAATTTTTGTGTTCTCCACATCATTTTCATCCACAGTCGAGGACCGAATCTGTTCTAACCATGATTCCATGCTGCAGATGCAGTAATAGCCAAAGATTATTGAACGCACAAACATTATCTACATCCATCTTATCAATAAATGTGTCATGAGCCAATTTGATGCAATTACATAGAGGTGCCCTTTCTACAATACCAGTAGATCACTTTGATGTGAAACTGAAACAATAGTGCTTTAAAATACTTGAAAACACCTACTGAAAAAAAGGAAATCGAGACTTATTTTCAGCAAAAGGCTATTATCTAGATACTCATTAAGAGAAGGCTGATAGTTTAACTTGGAAAAAAATGCAGCAGAAGATCTTTCATATACATGATGCAGAATCAGGATTTAAATCTTAGGTACAATTAAGTCTGCCCCAGCTATGGGCAAACACCCTTGTGCCATATTAGATGTTGCTGGAGTTAATCCTAGGTTTTTGCTCCTGATGACAAAGTGCTCATTACTGCTTTGGTGGTTATACATATGAAAGTGTAAGCAGAAACAGACCTTTTCTGTATCTTTGCTTTCTATATGCTTTTCTCGTGTTCAGTCTTATATTTCTTTTCTCTCAGTTAAATGCTGGGTGTGATGAGGTTAGAAAAGATTTTTTCCTCTTTTGAATTGCATTGTGGTATGAGGAATGGGTAAATCTAAATGTCTAAATGAAGTTGAAGTTTGTAGTAGGCTATAGTGACAGCTTCCTGACTGCTTCCTTTTATTTGGTGATGGCTTATTTACTCAGGCTTAGAAACTCATAAACGTTGTAAATACACCTGTAAATGCAATGAACTTATTTTCTTGACTGTTATGGTTCACCTTCCTTTGGTATACTTTAAAAATTGGAATTTTATATTTCTTTGATCTTTTCCCTGTACTGATGTTACAGATAACTGGGATATTTGAGCTACCTGGTGTTGTTGCTACTTAAGTACTGTGGATGTGTGATTTGATGTGATTTGAAAGGGTGCATATATAACACTTTTCATGTAAGAATGACTTAAAAGGATTGGAAGTTTCCAGCAATTCAGAGTGTTTGACTTGGCTGCTATGTGCTACTGTCTGGAGCCTTAAAAAAAACCAAAAAGTTCATCAATTTTGAGGGAAAAAATAGGCTATGGAATTCCTATCTGTATTCGTGAGAGTGGCCAAATTACCACACAGCTGTACAGCCTTCACAAAGCTGCTCAAGCAGCTACTTTGCTGATCTCACCATGGAATTTTTCATCTAAAGCGTAACAGTAGGTTGGAGGAGTGTAAGGAGTTCTATATAAAAAGGAGGATGCAGTCAGAAAATTTGGTCCCACAAAACAACCTGATTGGGACAGGATGGTGGGGAAGAAATAGGATGCGGATTGGTAAGAGGGATTCAGAGCACAAGCATCTCATCATGATTTCCTTTGCAGATCAAGTTTTAATACCTTAAATGTATCTTAAGAATAATATGTAGCTTATTAGTCTAGTATTTATTAGAGTGATTATATATAGACAATTATCATCTTGTTGCCTAAGGGTAAATACTGTGATTCTCAACATCTTTCAATGCATAAGATGTGCACATCAGTCTGTGAGTACCAGCTCTGCCTTCATCCAGCATTCTAGGAAAAGGTGGCCACATGCACCTACCCACAGAGGAATTCTGTCTCACCCTGCTGGAGTCAGGTAGATGGAACTGCACGTGTGCCATCCCACATTTCCACCTGCTCTGGTTGTGAAACGGAGGTTCCATGGGAAACAAGAAAAGCAAATTATGATAACTACACTTCACCAACCACTGGTATTTAACAGTATTTAGACTAAAGTAGGTCTTTAATTTAAACTTCGATTTATGCCTTTATTAATCAAGAGTCCAAACTCTGGATTCTGTTTCACCTGGCTTGCATCATTCAGATAGGATGGAATTGATGAAAAGTGTATCTTGAGTTTATTCTCCATAAAGAGAAATCAGAGATCTTTTAAGCATTTCTGCATTCCAGCGATCTCCGTGCTATGAAAGCCCCTTAGGGTTGTAGAAAGCTCTGTGTGCCTTTTTGTTCCTCTCTAATGAAGTTATAATAAGGCACCAAATCTCTGAGAATCATTTTTCTAAAAAGAAATACAAACCCAGTGCTTTGTGCTGTCGCAACGCTGTCAGCAGTATGTGATAAAGTAGTATCAATTCAAATTACAGCAGCAACAGGCTTTTTTCTGCACAGGGTGTAGAAAATACTACTTTTCTATTCTATGCATGTTTTTTATTTAGCATAACTGCTGGCTGAACTGAAATAGCTCTGGGGATTATCCTACAGGAATTTCAGGAATTATATAGTAGCCATGGAGCTCCTGTCAGCCAGCTCTTATGAAGTTAATGGCAGTAGGAAAAGCAGAACTCTCATCACACTTGGAAAAATATTGGAAACTGAAATGAAATTGCTTATTTTTAAATGAGGCCAGAATGGATAGAGGACTAGAACGTCATGGGAACGCCCTGTGACCAGCCATCATGGACATGGGTGTCTGTGCTTATGAATGGCTGCACCTTCTGTAGACTAAGACGATGTAAATACCTTTTGAAATAGGGCTCAAAAATTATGTTTCTATTTTTTTTCAGTAAGTGTGTGAAAATTCCACATCAGGGTTGCAGCTAATTCAGTATTTCTACTGTAATCAATGATCTCACCTGAGTGTGTTCATTACCCTTTCCCACACCTAAAAGTGCACAGAAGAGTTGGGCCTGACTTCTCTGTGCTACCGTAGGCAACACAAAGTAATAAATCTCTGTTTCCCTCTCACTTTGACAAATAGGGTTCTTTGAAAATCATTAGGTAACGATACTGCTCTAAAAGAAACACATAATATTTTAGCAGCAGGACTCCTCTTAGTGGTGTTTTAATTGTGGAAATACAGGAGGTAAAGTGACTGTGGTTTATAGTATTGCAGGTAAATGCTACTTCCACTCGCCACAGGAAAATTATTTCTCATAGAAACTTAAAATTTTTTTTAAATAGTGTAGACTGTTAGAAATATTTTCATGTGATTGTGAATTTGCTTTTGAACCTCCTAGCTAAATAAATTTGTGAATTACATGTTTGTTTTTCTTACCCCAATGTACATAAATCATATAGATAAAATCCATAAATTTTATTGTACTACAGTATGCTATGCAACATAAAATCAAAGACCAAAACAAATAAGACCTCAACACAAATAAATACTCTTGGATTTTCCAGGAAGATATAAAAGATCTATGGGATAGATTTTTTTAGCACTGGTAAGTATCTGTAACCTAAGTTTCTTTAGCCAGTATTTCTCTAATTTACAGTTACGAGACACTAACTGCATAGTGAATGAATGAATGAATGAATTTGTGGACTTGTTGAAATTTGGAAAGCAATACTTTGGTATTTTTCTGTCCTCTCTGCCTGTTTTAGCATTTTCTGTTCACCAGGCTCACATAACATTATATTGGTATACTTTTATTAACTTTAATTATAAATTCTATATACCCCTGTAAAGGGCTTTAGTGTAAAATCAAACCAGGGCCTCTAGTAATGATAATTTTGAAATAAATGACAAACATGTTGATAGGACCATTTTAAAGCATATTGGTGTAAGGAAGTAAAAATATGGAAAAAGCAGTAAACTAGCTTAAACCCCAGGAAATAGAATTTAGCTGCTGTGCTTTACTGGGGGAAAAATCTTTGAAATTTATGCTGTTTATGATTGCACTGAAAAACTAAAGAGGGTAGTGAAAATATATAACTTAGTGGTAAATTTAAAATAAAACAGCTGATGCTGTTCTGCTGGGGGATAGCAATCTTCCCCACATGTGAAAAATGTTAATGTTTCTTGATGAAAACCAAGTTGTGACAAATTTAATAGTGAGACACTGCATATGTTGGATTACTGATAAATGAGACAGATGCCAGAATTGTTAGAGATGAATGACGTGAATGATTGGAATTCCTTGGCACTGCAAGGGTAAAACTGAGCCCTAGCTAGCCCTGGCAGCATTGTTCTGCTGAACAGCCTGAACCCAGCTTGACAGTCCTTGAAAGTACGAGAGCTGTCTTCAGTTCCATCATGATGAGGGAGGAAGGACTTCTTTAGTAGTACATGTTAGGTAGGAAGAAGTAAGTTGGCCGTGAAGGTGCTCAGAGGGCTGGAGCTTCTTTGCTGTGAAGATGGGCTGAGAGTTGGAGCTGTTCAGCCTGGAGAAGAGAAGGCTCCAGAGAAACCTTATAGCTCCCTCCCTGTACCTAAAGAGGGCCTGCAGGAAAGCTGGGGAGGGACTCCTGATCAGAGGGTGTGGCAATAGGATGAGGGGTAACAGTTTTAAACTGAAAGAGGGGAGACTTAGATTAGATTTAAGGAAGAAATTCTTTACTGTGAGGGTGGTGAGGCACTGGCTGCACAGGCTGCTCGGGGAAGCTGTTGCTTTCCCATCCCTGGAGGCATTCAAGGCCAGTTTGGATGGTGTTTTGAGCAGCCTAGTCTAGTGGGAGGTGTCTCTGCCAAGGACAGGAGGCAGGGAACTGAACAATCTTTAAAGATCCCTTCCAACCCAAACCATTCTAGGATTCTACCCCGACAGCAATTCTTTTGATAGAAGAGAGTGCTGGGGAGATTATATGCATGTTATCATGATGGAAAGATAAAGAAAACCTCTATAGACTTGCTGGTTTTGTGCCTCGGTCTGGCTTATAGTTAGGACTCTGGGGAAGAAGTGTTAATAGTTATGTGATACATTTCCATGAGCATCACAGCTTAGTCTGCCACAACAGGGAGCAGCAGCAGGATTGCTTGAACTTCTGTCCTTAGATTGTGGTGCAAGAAATATGAGGAGAAATGGTGCTCTGGTCGAGCCTGTTATGCATACCTCAAAGACAAGTAGCAATGTATAAGCAATTTAAAGAGTTTAAGAACAACTGAGGCTGCGTATCAAGAGAAATTAGTTTTCATCATAATGTAATCAGGAAGGATGAAATCTTAAAAGATACTCCCATACAGAGGCTACACTGACGTGTGTGCACACCCCAGGAAAGCAAAAAAGGAGGAAAGAAAAAAAAAGCCTAAAATCATAGAATCATAGAATCATAGAATCATTTAGGTTGGAAGAGACCCCTGGGATCATCAAGTCCAACCATCAGCCCTACTCTGCAAAGTTCTCCCCTACACTAGATCCCTCAACACCACATCTAATCTGCTCTGAAACACAGTCAGGGAGGGTGACTCCACCACCTCCCTGGGCAGCTGATTCCACTGACTGACCACTCTCTCAGTGAAAAATTTTTTCCTAATGTCTAGCCTAACCCTACCCTGCTGCAGCTTGCAGCCATTCCCTCTTGTCCTGTCGCTCATTGCCCGTGAGAAGAGACCAGTGTTGAGAGCAGGCCAGGAGCAGTCGAGCCGACCAGCACCAATATCTCTACAGTGCCCTTTCAAGCAATTGTAGAGAGTGATGAGGTCTCCCCTCAGCCTCCTCTTCCTCAGACTAAACAACCCCAACTCCCTCAATCGATCCTCATAAGCCTTGTTCTCCAGGCCTCTCACCAGCTTTGTTGCCCTCCTCTGTACTCGCTCCAGCACCTCGATATCTCTCTTGTGCTGAGGTGCCCAGAACTGGACACAACACTCAAGGTGCGGTGATTAGATAAAAGCAATCCTTGTGAGTTAGCTATGCCTTCTATAAGCTACTGGAAAGGACAGAAGAAGCAAGCCAGCTCTGGCTCCAGACCACTCAGTCTTGTGTGGAGTCATGAGGAGTCTTTAATATTGAAAGAATCTCTTGATAGCCCTCCCTGCTCTCTGTAAATAATAGACATGAGTGAAATGGGGGTACTTTTGTAAGGCTAAATGTGTATGTGTCCTTAACAGAGCACTTACTTTTCTTTAACTTTGCACAGGGTTAAGACAAAAATAGATCCTGCTGTGTCTTTTTGACCATGACATTGTGTATTTTATTCAGTTCTTTAGTGCGTGTGAGAGTGTGACAGTCACCTCTTTCCTTTCAACTTGTGCGTAATGTTGAGTTTTCTGTTGTCCACAATTTTACTGGAAAGAGGCAAAGACTCCAAGAAAAGCCTTCCAAGTGTGGAACTTTAATTATTAGTACGTAATCCAGATTTAGAGGACTTCTGTCAAGGGTGTAGAAATTTATTTTTTCACTATGTTTTACAAAGCTGTGAACTTTGGCTAATTTTAGCAAGTCTCGTGAGCTAAAATAGATGTCCTCTGCTTTAAAGTGAGATGACTCAGTTGAACCACAGGCTTTTCAGGGCTGCGTTGGTGTGGAAGCTCAGACTTTAAAAATGGATGTTAATTGCTGAAATGGGAAGCTACTATGTTTAGGCTTGGGTTGGCTTGGTTCCCCCCACCCTACCCCATCCTCTTGAAACATTTTTCTGCAGTATAGAATCATAGAATCATTCAGGTTG
>VZTM01018935.1:38828-78477 GCA_013400555.1 Jacana jacana
GACCAGCACCCCCAGGTCCTTTTCTGCCAGGCAGCTCCAGCCACACTGCCCCAAGCCTGTAGCCACCCATGGGGTTGTTGTAGCCCAAGTGCAGGATGTGGCACTTGGCCTCGTTGAAGGCCATGCCATTAACATTGGCCCATCTATCCAGTCTATCCAAGTCCCTCTGTAGAGCATGCTTAGAATTTTATTGAAAAATCTGTGAAGGTATTATCTATGTTAATAGCTTGTGATTAGACCACCTAGTTGAGGAATTTTCTTACATACTTCTGAGCACTGCTGGCTGCCTTTGATCAATGCCTTGGGTAGTAACTGTGTAAAGCATTTCTGTTCTATCTGTATGGACAGGCCTTTGGCTTATTCTCACTCAGTGAAGGAGTTTTCTTACAGGGTTGTGCAAGGATGAATCAATAGAGAACTGGGATTCAGGAAAATATCTTGCAGTTGAAACATCCCTAAAGCCAGTCATGCCATGCTGGAACCTCCATTCCTCCAAACTGTCAAATAGTTGTGGCCTGACTTTTTAAAGCATATGGTGGTTATGTGTCCTCCTAACTAGCATAGGAATGTGCAGTACACCTTAAAGTCATTCTGGGACTTCTTGTTTATTTGGATAAATGCCTGGGAACTAACAGAAGACAAACTAAAGATTTGCAGGTCAAACCTGTAAGAAGTGGGCTGAAAATTCTCACTTTTTTCTTTTCAATCATTATTCTTATTAGGCAGCCATTGAAACTTAAAGGAAGAGCAATGACTTGATAAGTTCTCACAGATTTTTAGGGAGAAAAATCATTGTAATTTGGAGGCAAATAGAATGGGAAGTTGTTACTAAATATTTTGTGTTTCTCTGAAAGAGCAGGCACACCTGCAGAGCTGAATGAATGCACGTGCAATGTCTCTTTCAAGGCTTTGTTCTATGTGAGTCTGGTTCTCATTCTTCCAGCAGATTTGTGATATGGAGCCTACATTTGTAGCACTGGAACAGTCTTAAGGCCCTTAGCGAAGGAACACTTTGGAATCAGATCTCTAAAAAGTCTTAGGATTAAAAAAGATTAATAGCAAATATGGTTTTGGATTATGGAATAGAGTTTCCTGTAGAAAACAAAAAGTGTCACCGGATTGGAAATCTCTCAAGGAAACTTTGACATATCTATTTTGTTTGGCAGAAATGATTCAGTAGCTGTGATTACATCACAAGGACAATGTGGTTTCAACTGCATTTGTAAGGACAATGTATTTTGAGACACTGAGTGAAATCTGTTGTGTGGGGGTAGAGTAAATCTACCCAGACTAGAACTAAAGGAAGTTTCAGATGACTTTAGTGAAATGCTTTAAGGGAAAAGTTAATGTCAGTTGTAAAGCTTCAGGACACAGAATCTGGGTGCATCCATGTTAGCAGTTTTGGGGAAATACAGTGGAAAAGGGGCATTGAGCCAGAGGTTTAGTTGGTTACTGGCAGATACATGATGTGCGATCCTTTATTCGCAATACAGTTGGAGACTTGTAGGGTCTGGATTGCACGGATGCTGCAAAATGCTGCATAAAAATGAGCAGTGCACATGGTTATGTGTGGTTTTGTGTATTTCTGGTTTAGATACTGTGCTTTTAGCATGTGGTACCAAAGAAGCAAAATGAGAGTCCCCCATGCCTCAGCTATTTCAAGATGAGTATTTCCAGTGATGCTAAATTTTTCATAGACAGTTTTCATCATATGTAATCATGCTTTTTGGCTGCAGATTGAGAAGTTTTCAAGCACAGATAGCCAGATTTAAAGTGTGCTCTATTTCTTTTGCTTTTTATTAAAGTTAAAATGTCAGTTCATAAACCAGATTTCATATATTAAAATCAGGACATCACTTGCATTGTTCTCTGAAGCACCTGGTGCAGATACTAGAGAACAAAGCCTAAACGTTACAGAGCGGTAACTCTGATAAGTGCATACAGACTTGTAAATTGGCTTTGTGTCGTAAATTGTTTCTGAATTCTGCACTGCATTCATCCTTTAGGAACACTTTACCTAGAAAAGCTGCAAAAGCACATAAGCGGCAACGTTGTAGTTGCCCGAGATAGCATAAACCCCAGAAGTGAGTTAATTTCTCTTCTCCCTGATATACAAGCACCTGTAATTTCCCTTCCACTTGTTGATGTTTGGCTGCACCTGTCTGTTGCTGTGTTTAGTGATAGTAGCTGTAACTGAAATTGTGTTTGGAATTTGCTAATAGCACTCATTGTAATTACTGTAAACTGCTTAATTGGAATTCATGTAATTATTATTTTAAACTACTTTACATGTTCTGATTTGAATTTTTAATTTAGAAAACGCATAGTCAGGTCTTCGATCCGATTCCCTTTGGATCACTGAGGATGGAGTATACATTGTAATGTTTCAGGTTATTTGTATGCAACAGAATTTTCCCAATCAAGACCGAATATATGGCAGTACTTACATTCCTGATGTTAGTCACTTCAGTGTCATATATTTGAAGTTCTAACATCTATATTCATTCACACATTAAAATAGTTTAGATTAGAAGTTCTGTAATAAAATCTGTGTAAAATACTTCGTGCTACTAAGTGTAGCAACAGGTTACCTTTCTATTCCTTTTTACATGCACACTGTTAAGAAAAATACCTAGTTGTGCTTATATACAATTTCTGATTATTCTTTATTTCAGAAAAATAATTCCATGAAATTTAGAAGTCACTTTACAGAGTTTACAGGCAAACTGTATGCATAGGATGCTTGGAAGTGATTGAATAGGTATGGTTTAAAGAGGCGTGGATCAGCTTTCTACCTAGCTCTTTTATGGGCTTCCAGGTGGATGAGCTCATAACTGCTGATACCGTATGATTTTATTGGTTTCTGTAAAATACAGGGGGTGTCATTTGCATCCAAGGCCTGGGGAGGTCTTTCTTTTGTGAATGGTTACAGTCCTGGTGTCCTGATAGATTGACTTCAGCGAGAGTTTTATGCTGAAGCAGAGCCTACAGTATCTCCAGGTTCGTATCTAGGGGCACCAGTCCTGTCCCATGTATAGAATAATAAGGCAGAAACTATTTTAACACAATAAGTAGGACAGTCTTACTTTGTTTAGTTCATCTCTAAATGTTACAGAAGGGAGTGATATAATTATCTGTATTCTGTTATTGAAAGGCTAAGTATGTCTCCTAAAGAAAATTTCAAAAAGATTTTAATTAAGTTAAACTTAAATAAGAGCTGAAGTATAGAAAGAGCCCTAAAGAATCTTTAATATCAAAATGAGCTCATACCATCTTCTAAAATAAAAATTAATACAGGCAAGCTAATATACCTTCAGTAGAGAAAATGAAATTGTACATTTAGTTTTAGAGGTCTTGAATACTCTGCTCTTATCTAGTCCTGTTTTCTCTCTGTCTCAAGTAGATTATGATTGAACCAAGTCTCTCTGTCTCTCAGAAAACGGAGTGTCCTTATTGCTGAGAAACTCACTGGTTCCCTGCTCTGGACACGTAGAAAGTAAACTTAATCCTTACAGAAGGCCGTTGTTGAATCTGGTACCATGGGAGGTAGTTTCCATACAGTGATGTGTGAATTCAGTTTTATTAATCTGTATTCAGGACAAAAATGGGTTCTACCATACCACTGCAGCACCTCAGAGCAGCATGTAACCCGTTAACATCATCCACTAGCTGTGTGTATCTCCGTTAGCAACACTGTAATGCCATGGGAAGGAAATCGTACTGACAGACCGTTTCAGGGGCTCGGGGTCTGAGGTTGGATTTGCATCATGTTTCTGCTTAACGTCTGCATAGGTGCCTTACAGCTTGTGCTTCACGTACTCCAAGGGCAGCGTTAACATTTTCAAAGCAAAGCGTTTGCACAGCATGAGTCTTGTTCTGTGTGTCCCCGTAGCGCTGGCGGCTGCAGCTTGTCCCCCTCCAGCTTTCAGCCGTACCCTTCCTTGCACTTTCTCTTCATCTGTGTTTCTCCTGCTCCTTCCTGTACCTTTGCTCATAAGGACTAAGCTTTTCTTTTTTTTTTTTTTCCCTAACCTTGATGAATGGCCTGTATCTCAGTGCTGAAGCTCACCTTTTGCTTAACTGAAAATGATTGATAGAGCAAGAATAACCATGGAGCAGTGTATGTGTTCTGACAACCTTGGCTTCGGCTAGGGCTTCCCTCTGGGGACTGGCAGAAGTGTTATTCTCTGCAGGAATTCAGATGCCTATGAGCCTAGTGAGAAACCAAGTGGCATTTTGAAACTCCTCGTGTATGGGCTGATTACCTTTTAGAAATAGCAAGCCCAGACTAAATCCACTAAATCAGTCGATTTTTCTATCACGGAATACTTTGAAGGACAAATACTCCTTTTTGTTTTGCACAGATGGCATAATTTTGGTAGATGAACTTCAGCATTATCAAATACAGGTGTGCATTTTGAAATGTTAAGAAATAATACCAAGAATATAATTTGTTCAAAAATATTAATTATTAACAGATTATTGTTCAAAAATATTAATTATTCCTACATCTGCATATACTTTGGTGCACATGCTCCATAGTTCTATTTTATTACTGTTCTTGCTCTACTATAATTTAAACATGCTGTTTTCCCTTAGCATGTTCCCCATACTTTGTTTTTAATTAAAATGAATGAAACAATTATCTTTTTGAAAGAATGTTTGCTTAAGTTAGATTCCCTTTTAAATATAATGTACTCTTCAGGCCAGATTTTCAAATGGTGGCTTCAGTAGAATTGAGAGACTTGTACCAGATTATACCTACTGAAGATCTGACTGTAAATCTTAGGAGTGTTTATTAAAATATGTCTGCCTAAAGCTAGGCAGAGAAAGAAAAAGAAATCAAAAAGTTACACAAATAGAACAGATGTCTAAGTGATGGTGACTTTCACAGGTTCCTCAGTCATGAAGGCTTTCAAGAGTTTTGTTCCTAGATCTGTAGATAGAAATATGCTGGGAGAAGCTAAAGGCTTTGAAAATAAAAGACCAAAGTACAGTAACATTCTTGAAAATGCTGACTTCATAAGTCAGCATTTAAATGGGAGCCTGGCTTCCTACTAAAGAGCTTTTCAGCTGCTTTCTTATCGTAGTAGTCCTTAATTAAAATGCTTCAAAGGACTCGGGTCATAAAACTGCATTGTTTTCTTGTGCTAAAAAGAATTTCTGCACTCAGGGAGACTTCTTCAGTTCTCATAACTTAGCAGTTGAGCCAGTAATCTTCTTTTCACTATGGTGAACCACACATTTAGTACACCGTAAACAATTATTTAATCTTTGTAACTCAGGGTTAGTTCAAGACCATAGTGGTCTAATTAAAAAGTGCTTCAGTGTATCATTGATTTCTTGATATGAAAACAAAGTCCTACTTTATTCTGCATTACTTTGAAGCCAGTAATGCTGGTAGCCAAGCTTTCTGCATAAGCGCTAAAGGGAAGGGGAAGAGATGAATGCATCCATGCATGCAGTTTGTAGGGGCAGAAGGGAAGGGAAGGGAAGAATCAAGGAAGATCAGAAAATGGAAAAAAGAATTTAACTCATGGGGAAAAACAAGGTCTATGGAATTGGTTTAAAATACTTGTTCAGTCAGACAATCTGAAGGTTTGTTTTTGTTTTCTTAAGATAAAGCTTTGCAAAAAGCACGACATTGCTAGCATCAGGCATTGGACTTTGGTGATCTATTTGCTTGTCAAAACATCAACATCACAAATTCATTGCATTGCCTTACCAGTGACCTCCCTTTAGCCCTGCTTTCTGTAGTCTAAAGTTTCGTTCATTTGTCATGTTGCAATCCTATTTCTGGTTTAAATTTCCACTTCTGTTGGAGACATAAGTCTAAGTAGTAGTGTAAAAATGCCCGGAACCTCATTCATAACTGTCATGACCTTTAATTCAGAAGCTGTAGCTCCAGAATAGCTGCAGTTAATAGCCTTTTCAAGAAGTCGATTCAGTCTTTGACTAAAAATTCATATGATAATGCTGATTGGGAAATTGAAAAGTCATGTGGAAAATGAACTGGAAAATTGAATTTTTCCTCTCTTTCTAAGAGAAAAAAGAGATCTAAAATTTTTAGTCTTATTATTATTTCAATTCAGCTGTCCCACTAGCGTGCATCTTGCTCCAATTCTTCTCTATAGTTTTGTGCTTTATTGTATTTTTACGGTACATGAAAGCAGTTATGTTGTGGAGTCTGGTGTCATGAGATGATGCTGTCTACTTCTATAACTCTTCCTAAAGAGTAAGAAGTAAGAAAATGGGATGATAATAACAACAGTGTCAAGCTGCTCAGGTGAAATATTTTGATTTTTAAACATTTGGATTTCTGTAAAATATGTTCTCCACATGAAGCTGCTGTTCACTTTAGTCTTGCTCATTCATCACTAAACCCAGTTTACCTAGGAAAAAAAACCCACAATTGAGTTTCTACCTTGCTACCATTAATGAAAAATAAGATAGTTTGGTCTACATCCATTTATACTCAACAGCTCTGAGCAATTGCTAAGGGGAGGCTGATTGTCTTTGCATTTCTGGACTCTGTAATCAGGATACTAGCTCATGCAGAACAGAACTTTCCTACTTTGCAGTTAAATCTGGACCTGCCAGGTTAGAGATCAAATTAGATCTCTTCTGTAGGCTAGAATAAACTGCGAATAGTTCATCCTGGACAATTTCAGAAAGTTGAGTATATGAAGTATATGATTTTACAAGTGTAGAATTAAATTAAGAGCTCAAGTCCCCTTGTCTTCTCAAAATACCTCTTTTGATACTTGGAATTCTATTTACACCCAGACCGGCTCCACTGTCTAAGGAATGGCATCTGTCAAAGTCAGTGCCATCGATGTGACGTGCCAGTAAATCCTTTACATTTTTGCATCTTTTCCCACATCAAGAATTGCTTTGACATGTTGAAACAAATGCGACCAAACCCTTTTTCACAAATTTTGGTTGCACTCAGATTCTTAGTATACTTCTGCTTCTTGCCTTTTCTGAAATAATAAATTGAATTCATTGCAACTTCCACGGTGTTAGAAGATTGTCCAATTTCTGTAAGCTGATTTGGATGGAGCATCTTTTTGTTCACCATGAATTCGGAATCTCTCACTTGTGCAAATACTCCCTCCCCAATTACTGTAAGGCCCTTGCGCAGCTGGACTTCTCCCAGAGAAGCAGGGATAGCGCCAGATGCTTTTGAATCACCTGGTTTCTAAAGAAAAACGCCTTCTCATAGTCTCACTATATGCTGGGACTCACTTCTTATGGCAAAGCAGCATAGGTTGCTGTAGCTCATGTAGAGCTGTTTCCCAGACCTGCAGAGGAATTTAACAGCTCATTTCTTGGTCCTCACTCACCTTGGCAAGCTGATTAACTGCAAAAGGACTGTGGAGCCTCTTATAATTTCTTAGCCCCACGGATTCAGACCAAGATCTGCTTCCAGATTCACACCAGGCCGGGTAATACAGCAACCCTTCCAGTTGGCTCCTGCCAGAGGTGCCTAAAGTCACTGTAACCCTCAGATTCTGCCCTTACATGGTTTCTTCCTGAGCTCAAAAAGAAAAAAATCAAGCCATTATTTTGTTGCTAAGTCCGTAGTGTTCTAAATTGTACTGACTCCTTGGTCAGAGTTCTGTGCAACAAACTCTGTAGGGAATATTTTTGTGATGCAGGTAAAGTTTTGTGAAATGATTTATGTATTGCTTGCAATTTTGAAACATAGCAAGTGCTATAAAATGGTTTATCTTCACCTGACCCAAACCCATGGAAAGTAGACTGAACAGTCTGGTGCATGTAAAAACACTTTGCCTTTTCATCATGAAACTGGGTTTCTAATCAGGGTTTCTTAAGAGGAGTTTCTTCATTGTTACATTCCCCTATATTTGATAACCCATGGAGAATCTTGACCAACACTTCATTTTCAAGAAGAAGCTGGTAGAGGGTCTACAAAACACTGCTAGTGTTAAACATTATTGCTTTATGTAAAATACAATTCATCTTAATAAAAGGCTGAATATGGTTAAAAATTCATTTTAATATATTCAAAAGTTTAAGAAATACTTCTTTCCCTGGATTGAATCACTGTGATAGCTCTATAAAAATATTTTAGCTTTTTAATGTACAGTAAGTGGAATTGGTTTTGAAAGTTAATATATAAATGTACAAAGCATTTGAAATGTGTCTCTTGCAGCAAAATTCAAAGGTGTTGGGTTTGCTACGATAGTAAGCATTAAAATCCAGGTAATTTTTCTCTTAAGAATCAAGAAACAAAGCTAGTTCCTCAGAAAATACATATTTTGAATCCAAGGTAGTTTTGTTTATATAAAAGTGTGTGTAAAATTCCCAGTCTGATGTGTCATTGGCAGGTGTTGGGGGTTGACCCCAACCTCTACCAGCCTCTCACTTGTTCCTCCCTGCCCTCAATGGGATGGGGGAGAGAATTAGAAGGTCAGAAGTTAGGAAAACTTGTGGCCAGAGATAAAAACTGTTTAATAGGTAAAGCAAAACTGCACACTCAAGCAAAGGAAACTAAGGAATT
Source organism: Jacana jacana (assembly GCA_013400555.1). NCBI lineage: Eukaryota > Metazoa > Chordata > Aves > Charadriiformes > Jacanidae > Jacana > Jacana jacana. The sequence goes on from VZTM01018935.1 coordinate 47,356, forward strand.
CATTCACTACCTCCCATTGGCAGGCAGATGTTTTGACATTTCCAGAAAACCCAGGGTTTCATCATGTATAAAGCTTACTTGGGAAGACAAACACAGGCCCTTCTATTGCTTTTATTGCTGAGCATGACATCAGATGGTCTGGAACCTGCCTTTGGTCAGTCGGGGTCAGCTCCATCACGTCCTGACTTCTTGTGTGCTCCCAGCCCAGTCACTGGTGGGGCAGCCTGAGAGAGAGAAGAGGCCTTGGCTGTTAGCGCATCCCAGTTTTTTCCACGCTGTTTTGGTTACAAATGGAAAACACAGCTCCATGAATAAAATTAACTCCATCCAAGGCAAAAAGAGCAGAGCACCTTTTGCTCTATCACAAAGAAGTTTCCACCAAGTGTAGAATATTTATGATTCGTATTTCACTATGTGTTTTACAAATGAGAATACCTGGACTAATATTAATATAGTTCTCAATTCATGCTGTGAACCTGGGATGATGCAGAAATAATACATTTCTGTTTGAAAAAATATTCTTGCTAAAAAACCCCATTCCAAACATCTTATTAATCAGCGCATTATCACAATACTCATGTTCCCTCCACCTTCCTTCTTCATGTGGAAGCACCAGTGTAACTATCTGCTCTTGGCTAAGTCTTCTAAACTCTAAAAAAACCCTAAACTCTGCCATAATAATAGTACTAGTTTGAATTGAAAACCTGCACAATATGGACAGCTTACAGATGGTTTGTTGCTTATCTCAGCACTGAAATGATGTGGTTGTTAATACTTTCACCAGTGACCTCTTTTAAAAGCGGCAACCTGCCCCATATCGAGATATCTAAATGACTTGTACTTGCTACTTTGCTCTTCAACCAGAGAAAGAAAACTCTTGTATTGTGTATCATTAATTCTAACTAATAACCGTATAGCTTAGACAAGCACTTTGTGATGTTGAACCCAAAAATACCTCTAAATACAACTGCAGTTTAAAAGGGTATGGCTCAGAAAAGGTTCAGAGGTTGCACTGTTCAGTTTAAAATGCATTTTACCAACCCTGGATATTTTTTGAAATAATTGCATAAACAAATCATGTGGCCATTGTTTTCCAAATTAACTAGTAACTGAGGATGCTGTAGGGTTTTGATGCTATAGGTTTTTAATGCCTGACGCAACACATTTTAGTTTGATCTTTTTCAGTGGATGCACAGCACTATTTTAAGCCTCAGTTTCTGGCTGGTTGTTTGAATGCAAACAGTAAAGCACGTGTATCATTAGCCAGTTTTCAAAATCTTAGAGCCCACTCGTTCCCTGGTCTCACATCTCAGAGAGGGTGTGGCGTCTCCTCTGGTGTCTTCTGAACCCGCATGGACACGTTCCTGTCCAGCCTGTCCTGGGCAACCTTGCTTTGGCAGGTGGGTGGACTAAATGATCTCCCAATGCCCCTTCCAACCCCAGCCATTCTGTGCTTCTGTGATCTCCCTTTCAGTCAAGTAAATTAGGTGATGTCTAGTTCTGCTTGAGAAATCACCCATGTTGTATCTAACTGTTGATGTCAGAGGCTATTGCAGTACATGCAAAGTCAGCGAAGTGACTAATGACTCATTAGAAATTAATACATTTCCTGCAAGAATTTGCAGTGATTGACTGTGAAATTCCTGCTGTACTCCATGGGAGCTACATGACTTAATCTCCACGACCTGTTCTTTCTAAATAACCTCTTGGGAAAATAAGCAACTTAAACAGCTGGAGACGTACGCAGTTAAAAGGTATTGCACGACATTACAGCACTCCAGATAAAAGTCATTCTTGAAATGAAAACATGATTCAGAGACTTAAATTGGAAACTCAGAATCAAAAAACACTCTGATGTTAGTAGTGACTGACCTGGGGGGGCACTCATGTTCCAAGTTTTGAAAACTTATCCATGATAAGGCTGAAAGAACACTGTGAGTTGGGTTTCACCATGGTACTCACATGTGTGGTCACTCAGTCTACTCATTCCCTGTAGCCAATGAGTGTATTTTAAAAATATGTCATGAAAGTTTCCAACAGGCACACACATGAAAAAAATTGTGATTGAGAAAAAAATAGGGTAGTGAAGGAAAAAGGTGGCTTTGACTTTGAAATATGTATGCAGTGATTGATTGCAAATGTAGTTCAGGAAGCAGAGAGGAACAACACAGAAAGTTGTGAGAAGGGAAGCAAGAGCAGAATGAACACTTGGCAGTTTTCTGTCATTACTTATAAGCAACCATGTTTATGATTTAATTCTTCAGATGCTTACACAAGCCATGTCTCTTCAGGCTATGTATTTTTTACATATTTGTGGTGTTTGTTAATCTTGCAACTGTGAACTCTAGACATGCTGTAACCATTGACTCTGTGTGACTGTAGTTGTTCTCTCAGAAGAGGAAAGGTTCCATATTACAAAAAGCCCACCACCTTCAGCAGTGAGTCTTCTCCTTGGCTCTAATGGGCAGTAATCAGGGCTGGTGCTAGCAGCTGTTGATGTGCACAGTTATATTTAAGCAGTAAACACCGGAAGCTTTCATTAAGCTCAACAGTAAAAGTAGATCACCTATCAGTGGCAAAACTGTCACATTCCAGTAGTAAATTAATTTGAGCAGTAGTCAAAGCTATAAAATAGCCTGCTTAATCCTTTCAGAAACAATACACCCCCAACTTTACCCCAAACCCTTGTCAAACAAATGTTTTTTGCAGTGTATCTGGAAGGTCATCAAGTTCTGGGCTATTTCGGGAGCAAGTTCCAGATGGTCTCTAACGTGCTGAATAATGTATGTCTGTGTGGGAGGGAGGGGCTCAAAGGAACTCTTATGCTGACAGGAATAACCCCATGCAGTATACATTCATATATGACAAGCTAGGTGTTAGAATTAAAAAAAAAGCTCTTGCATCCTTTGTTTCAAGTGGCAAAAATACCTTACTTCAAGAAACCTTAACTGACAATATCAATTTCATGTTTCACTCAGCAACACCCTGTAAAACCTTTCGCTTTTGTTTGGACTACATTTGTCTTGATTACTGGAACAGTAGTATTTTAATGGTGCGTGGTATTCTTAGCGTGACATTACATGAGCAGTAATCTTTTATCTTGTAAAGTTAAAATCTAACAGCTATATATGCAGTATTATACATCATGGAATTACATTGTCTATGCAAATGTGCATGTTTAAAATGGTTCTACATGAATTTATTTTGAATGCACAGGACAGGAAATAGATGCTTTTAGAGCATAATACAGAAAACTCCAACTACCTATACGCCTACCTATAGATGTATCTATTTCTTTAGATACATAAAAAAGTTTAACTGCTTATCTCTGAGGCTGCCTGTCTGCCTACATTACGTGTAATAGGGAAAAACACTGACCAGATACTAAGCTAAGAACAGAAGCAGACAACCTAAGGGAGTTTTTTACCTAGGTTGGAGTTGAAAACGGGATTTGTTAACCAACAGTCCTTTCCAACATTAGCCCTAATGTTACATTCTGACCCAGCTATGATGAAAGGCAAAAGACATGGAATAAATACGCTTTTGCTGCCTTCCTGCCTGCATGTGGGAAGGTACAGATGGCATTGTGTTGATATCAATGATCCAGTTAAAAAACAAGAAAAGAAAAAGAAACAAAAGCAAACACAACAATAGTAAATAACAATAAAGATGGTAGTTACATCACAGAACGGTAAACTCTTTTTCCTGTTGCCATCTTTTGAGTTCCCTTATGGCCATAACTTTAAATCCACGATATTGGTGAAATGCTGTTCATGTATAAAGAGACGAAGGGTATGGAAGAAATTGCACATAGATAAATCAATGCATTGTTTTTGTCCTAAGGTAATGATATTTCAAAGTACTTTCATTCTTAGGGTTTTCAGAATAACTATTTGGAGTGAATTGTTGGCCTTGGACAAATTCCTGGAGGAGAGAGTGACGTACGTATCAGAGAAGAAATCATTGTTATAGTCACAGCTAGTGACAGTGCTCGGGCTCGACAAACAACTGAGTTGACATAAAGCCTACCATTCAATTACTGGCATAAAGAAATCTCGAGAAACAGATTGAAAACATGGTCTATGGCACCTCAAGTTTGAATAACAGAGCAATAGTGAAAAATAGACAATATCAGTGATGCAGTAACAGAAAAATTTAATTTCTAGTCCTTATCTTGTTCCTGCCCAGTGGACTAGTACAAAATTTAAGTTTCATATACAATCAATTGTCAATAATTGATTTTTTTTATAATGTTTTGTACATAACTACAAACTTGTTTCCAGTTTGACACTGTGGCTATAATTAAGATTCTGAACTCTCTTTTAGAGTTATCTAAAGTGCTTTGTCGAAGTGCATTGATACCGTGTAACTGATCGGTTTATGGAAGAGAATACACAAAGCCATGCAACACAGCAAATTGTTTCCTGGGAAGTTTGGGTGACTAAAGATGATAGGTTGTTGGCAAAATGTTACCCAGAAGACAATAGAAAACCGAAATGAAGACTGTTGTCAAATAACTGCTATCCCTACAGCATACACTAGTGCTCAGGCTTTACTTTGGCTGTACATTTTGCCTCACTTCAGGGTGACTGAAAAGCATTAAGTGTGAGAACTCTGCAAGATCATGTCTTTCAAAGGGAAATCTAATGAAAGAATAAGGAAATTAAGAGTTTCCCACTGATGACTAGCTACAGGTATTCTTAGGGGAATGTGTGTGAGTGAATGAGAATATAGATATTAATTACATTATGGTCATTATTAAAGGACATGTGAAATTAAAAGTAGATAGGAGTATGGACAGATAATTTTAATGCTCATACACATCCTGAAGTCTAAAAAGAAGTAGAGCATGTACAAGGAATTCTAAGGACTTGGAGAAGGGGAAAATTAAGTCATCAGGTTTAATCTTTTCTGTGTGACAAAATCCAGTGATTGCCATAGGAAGTTGCTCCTACCTCTGGGGATCAGTCTAACTGGCAGGTCTAAGCTTTTTCTTTAGACACAGATTCATCTTTTTCTGGATGATCCTGTGTGATCGCTGTGATTTTGTGTTAGTCAAAACAACCTCAACCTTCTAAATAGCTGAGCTCAGTGAGGCCTCAGCCTGTCCTTGAGCAGTAGAATTCTGTTGAGCCAGACTAGTTGCTCGCAGTGTCAAAGGAGCGTGTAACTCCGTGTTTCCTAGAACGTGAACTTGTGTTCTTCTTCTACATAGGCTAATGTTACTTCATCACCCTCTACCGTGAGGATTCTGATGGATATACCTGTGATTTGAAAGTTAATACAAATCTTTAAGTGTTCCCTTTTTAGACAAGGAGGTGGAAGAGGAACTAATATATTTTCATTATACAAGAAAATTTTAATTTATAAGACAGATACGTGGTAACAAAGAAAGAACCAGATGATTAATTCTAGCCATTTGATTGTTTCTGTCCAAAGCCAGATGATAAAATAATGTGCTTGTTCACTGAAAGCAACTCAGAGGAACTTTAAAGAAGCATATCTGTCATTCAGGTGACTTTCTTATAGCTTCCTGCCTGGCAGGAATCCTTCTTCAGGATTTAAAGTTTCTGTTGTTTGGGGTTTTTTTAAAAAAGTTTAACTGCTTATATATGAGGGACGAAATGATAAATTTAGGAATTTGATATGTTTCCTGATTTTCATATGGAAAAATGTAATATTTTTTTTCTATTCCAAGGCTTAATTTCCAGTTAGCAAATGTTTTATTTTTCTGAGTAAGGTATGTGAAAAGGCACCTTAAATCTTAACGGCCAAATCCTTTATGCATTTCTACTTGTTTGTAATATTTACATATTATCATCATATTATCATCATGCACGCATGAGCTTATATGTGAGGAACTTAAAGAAATGGGAATATTTCCCAATTGAAGTGTGAATTAAACCTAGAATTAAAGTCTAGCTAAGGTAGTAGAGGATCTGGCCTTGCTTGAACTCTGTTGGAGTTCTGCTGTTAAATTTGGCAACATGAAACTTCACAAACTTCAATGTATGTTTTTAAATTGAAAAGTCTTTAAAAGGTGCATTGCATTTGATTTATTTCACATTTCCTAGCGGAGCTCAGGTTGGGGTGGAGAATGTGGTTCCTGTACATTTAACATTTTATAAACAGTTGAACAAGAAATCTTTTTTTTTTTTTTCAGATAAAAACAAGCTTCAAAGATCCATTTAAAGTCAGCATCCAGTCACAAGGCTGCTCCCTGACACTGCACAGGAGAATTGTGATGGATTAACTGAGGGCATAACAGATATTGTTTTAGTGCATTAGCCCTGATTTCCTGCTCAGAATGATTGATTGAGCCTCAGTCAAGACAGTGTCCGCAGCAAATATTAAGCAAACTTACCCAGACACAATCAATCACTCTTATCAAAGGATCACCATGTTTGGAGCAAAAAAAAAAAGCTAGAGCACTACCTGCTTTGCACTGTGTTTATCCAGTTTAAATTACTTTTCTTAAAAGCACAGAAAAGCGGATTGCCTTTGTTTGCTTCAGTGTGTTTCTTCAGGCTGGTCACCTGCAGTGTATGGACGTGTAATTTGCTTATATTACTAAGTTTGCTATTTTAAGAAAATGAGTGTTTAAAAAAAGATGTGGTGAGGGCATCATAAGCTAATTAGAATATTTAGAGAATAACCTGATGGTGAGAAAGGTTGTTTGCCTATAAAAACTCATCTGGTGCTTTCAGCCATCATTGATTACCGCTGGTAATGATACTTCTTCTCCAAAGAGTTCTATTATATTCTGCTTTTATTTTACTTTACTTATTTAACAGTTATTTAAGCACCTATAAATATTACTTAGGTATAGTCAAAAGGTCTTATACGTATCAGGCAAATGTGATTTTATCATTTTAAGAGTATGGAAGATGTTATTTTTCTTACAAGTGCAGTGACTGAGCTTTGTGGTGCTCAGTGTTGCAGGAGGCTGTTGTTAAGCAAGATGTTAGTGGCTTTCTTGTTCAGGTTGGTCTCTGTCCGCAAACCCTAACAGCAAACTGAGAAAGAACAGGGGGTTTTGACCTCTGTCTTCAGTGGTAGAGTACAGACTCTTAACATACTCAGTATGTATCCTATTTAATTACCAAGGGAAAAAAAATGTTTTTTCTATATAGATAGGAGCAAAAGGACCTGCCAACCTGATCTAAAACGGAGAATGAAGAACAGTGATCTTACTCTACAGGAAAGAGGCAAATAAAAAAAATTTAATCACTAATGCTTTTTTTTTTCCTTTAAAAGCTAAGAAATTACTTATAAAAAAAAAGTTAGTGGAAGAATGGAAAATCAGGATTAAGGTACAGGCAAAACATTGGAGTTAGAATTGCTCTGTGGCCCAGGATTTTGCCACCATGCAGCAATATAAACTGATGAACTTTCTTCACTGACTTGGGAGCTATAAAATAGTGATATCAGACATCTTTCCCTAAGGAAATTCTCCCCATGAATCCCTCATCATCTTTATTACCACTCTACCATCAGCCTGCTAGAAAGTAATTGAATCAGGTTTTATTGGTTCTGTATCAGGACCAGCATATCCATTTTAGGACAACTGTTGGTAGTGCAAGACACCACTACCAACTGGGTTTCAGCTTTCATTTTTATTTCAAGATAAAATTTTATTGTGTCCAGTTCTGGGCACCTCAGCACAAGAGAGATATCGAGGTGCTGGAGCGAGTACAGAGGAGGGCAACAAAGCTGGTGAGAGGCCTGGAGAACAAGGCTTATGAGGATCGATTGAGGGAGTTGGGGTTGTTTAGTCTGAGGAAGAGGAGGCTGAGGGGAGACCTCATCACTCTCTACAACTGCTTGAAAGGGCACTGTAGAGATATTGGTGCTGGTCTCTTCTCACGGGCAATGAGCGACAGGACAAGAGGGAATGGCTGCAAGCTGCAGCAGAGTAGGCTTAGGCTAGACATTAGGAAAAAATTTTTCACGGAGAGAGTGGTCAGTCAGTGGAATCAGCTGCCCAGGGAGGGGGTGGAGTCACCCTCCCTGACTGTGTTTAAGAGCAGATTAGATGTGGTGTTGAGGGATCTAGTGTAGGGGAGAACTTTGCAGAGTAGGGCTGATGGTTGGACTTGATGATCCCAGGGGTCTCTTCCAACCTAAATGATTCTATGATTCTATGATTCTATGATTCTATGAGCTATCAAAATAATCTCTTGAAACCAACCTCTGCTTTCCTGGTAGAGGGATTCTTCCACTCCTGTTCATGTTCTAGCTGGAAATAAGAGTTTGCCCCACTACTCTGACTTAAGATTTAATCCATGCACTTTTCCAGTTTAAACTTGTCTTTCATCCAAGTAACTCACTAGAGTGACTGTCTGGAGTCTGATATTCCATGAACCTCTAGGTGATCCTGGCTAGATAGCTTTTTATAGCATAAGCAGAATAAAACAGCTTCTTAGGGTTCAGACAAGAACACAAATGCTCGTCTTCTTTATATCCAAGAGATCATCTGCAGCAGACTTTAATTGTTTCAGAGCATGCAGTGGGAATGTCTTCAAATGAATTTAAATTGCAGGCAACGTTTAGTAGATAGTGCTGGAGTGAGTACAGAGGAGGGCAGTGAAGCTGGTGGAGGGCCTGGAGAATGAATCTTATGAAGAGCGATTGAGGGAGCTGGGACTGTTTAGGGTGAGGAAGAGGAGGCTGAGGGGAGACCTCATCGCTCTCTACAACTGCTTGAAAGGACATTGCAGAGAGCTTGGTGCTGGTCTCACAGGCAATTAGTGATAGAACAAGAGGGAATGGCTGCAAGCTGCAGTAGGGTAGGGTTAGGTTGGACATTAGGAAAGATTTCTTCCCAGCAGAAGTGGTCAGAGCCTGAAATGGGCTGCCCAGGGAGGGGATGGAGTCCCCATCCCTAAGTGTGTTTGAGAGTTGATTAGATGTGGTGTTGAGGGATCTGGTGTAGGGGAGAATTTTGTAGAGTGGGGCTGATGGTTGGACTCGATGATCCCAAGGGTCTCTTCCAACCTGAATGATTCTATGATTCTATAATTATTTCTGTGATAGATTTCTTATTAACCTCATTGACTTTTTAAAAATTTCTCAGAAATGTTTTTCTCCATTATATATTATCCAGGTGTATTGGCCTTAGATGGGAGGGTTTTGTAATGGGGAGGGGCTGTGGGGATTTGAAGCCTCTCTGTAGAAGAGATCAGGAGCTGCCCCCATGTGAGCAAAGCCATTTCAGACAGCTTTAAAATGGACCTAGGGCTGCTCAAAGCAGAGCCCAACGGGGATACTGGTGGTACCTCTGTGATATGTTCAAGGAAGGGTAAAAAATGCTACATGAAATGTTTATTGCAGTGATTTGTCTGTCTCTGTAACCCGAGATTGTGCATGTTATGGTGCATATGCAGATTATCAGTAATGGTATCTTCTACACCATACCTTCTTAAAAATGGACAAACATTAAATTATACCCACAATAAATCCACCAAACCACCAGATTTCAAAGTAATCATCATAAAATCCGTGAGAGTGCACATAGCTGCAGTGGCTGCATTTGGGGCTCTGCAGAGTGTTATAGCTGGGTTAAGGGGGGGGTTGTGCTGTGTGCAGTAGTCTTGAGTCAAGCCATTCTGTAGCAAGTCATTTAAGTTGTACAAGGTTCCTAAATATTAAAAGAGGATTTCCTAAAGCAATTTTAATTAAGATATTTTAGAAATATAAAGAAATATGCTCTTCTAATTTTCATTACTTAATAGACTAAACCAAGGTAAACCATTGGAGACTGTGTAGTCTTTCAAGGAAATGTCCTCATCAGCTAGAGATTAAATTAGGTCATCTTGATAACCTGGTTTGGTGAACCAAATTGGTTTGATATTTGACAATACCTCCCCTGGAGTTTTGGGTTAAAAATAGTGAAATAGTAAAATAAAATCTCCAAAAGGGATTTTGCATCTCAGCGGATGTTTTTCCTTTGAACAAAATGATGTTTCATTTTATAATTGAAATACAGTATGCCTTTGAACTTCCAATAGCTAAAGCTATTAAGTAAGAGTATCACATTTCATTTATTATATTACGCTTTAAGTTCAGTCCATGCATTTTTAATTCTGTTTATGTCTTGAGAGCTTGCCTCTAGTGGAATAAAACCAATCAAGTATCTAGAACAAGAATTAAAATTTAGGTCCTAATTCACCGTTGCCCTGTGGTTCCTTTGTGTTTGCTTGAATAAGCACAAAGGACAAATAAAGTAAATGTAAGGACCCTCTGGAGAATAGTGTTATTGTACAGGGTCAGATAATGCTTGAATTCTGCCAGGCCTGTCTAAAAGTCCCTTAATGTAAGAAAGCCGTGCTCCACGGTGGCTAAAGATAGCAGGAAGTATATTAGCTCCATGGTACATCAGGGCAGGAGAAAGAATGGCCACAGTAACTGGTTTCACAGGGCATATGTTCACAAGATATTTTTTTTTAAAGGCAATTGTTGGTGAAGGTCAGGTGTATGCAGGTAAGCCGGTGTGTGAGCCAATGGTGCTGTTTCTCAGCTTTCAGAACAGCAGAACCTATACAGGTGCGAGGAAATGAGGTAGCAGCATACTGGGCAAAAGTGAGAAACACTCATAACTTGAGATCGAGAGGGTTGAGTAAGTGAAGTGGCACACACAAGCAAATCTAAACAGGGGATTCATTCACTGCCTCCCATTGACAGGCCAGTTTTGCCAATTCCAGAAAAGCCAGGGAGTCATCAGGCATAAAACCTACTTGGGACAACAAATGCTGTTAATTCTGAGCATCCCCCCTTCCACTCTCTCTATCCCCTGGCTTTTATCAATGAGCATGGCATCAGATGGTCTGGAACCTGCATTTGGTCAGTTGGGGTCAGCTGTCCCAGCTCTGTCCCAGCTCTGTCCCCTCCCAGTTTCTTGAGTTCCCCCAGCCCAACTTGCTAGTGAGGCAACTTGAGAGACAGAGGAAGCTTTGGGGCTATGCTAGCGCTGCCCAGTGAGAAATTAAACATCCCTGTGTTTTCAACACTGCTTTGGTCACAAATCCAAAACACAGCACCATAAGGGCTGCTGTGAACAAATTTACCAGCAACTGCCCCAGCCCAGGGGCACTGCCGAGCCCCTCAGGGAGCCTGGTGCCACCTCTGGGAAAACATATTTCAGGAGTGGCCGAAGCCAGGCTGGGCAGCAAGGAGCGAGGGAAGGTGAGCCCTGGCCCTGCAGCCCTTGCGGGAAGCAGCAGAGGTGGGGGGGCTTCAGGCAGGCCCTGGGGAGTCCATGGCAGAGCAGGGGATGGAGTGGCAGAGAGGAGCTGTTATGGGCTGACCAAAGTCCCCATTGCCCACCCCGTGCCACTCAGAAGGGGAAGTAGAGGACTTGGGAATGAAGGACTCAAGGTGAGCCAGGGGCTGGTTGGGGGGAGGTGTTTTAGCTTTTGTCTTTGTTTCTCTTCATCTAAGTCTAATTTTAATTGTCAATAAATTAATTTTCCCCAAGTCAAATGTGTTTTCCCCTTAACAGTAATTTCTAAATGGTCTCTCTGTCTTAGTTTTGACCCATGAAAGTTCCATCTTATTTTCTAGTGACGCGGTTTAGTGATGTTTTTTATGAGAGTTAGGTGGATGGCTGGACTAGATGATCTTAAAGGTCTCTTCCAGCCTAGAGAATTCTGTGATTCTATGTGGAGGAAGAGAGCAGCTGGGTGGGCATCAGGCAAGTGGGCAAAGTCAACCCATCGCATCTAAGAACTGTAGATGTCTTTCTCTTGTGCCCCTGCCTGGCTGGATACGTGTGTACAGCTGTGGGTTTATTATTTTTTTCCCTACTGACCTTGCTATGTAATTTTTATTTTTGCTTCTTTTAAATCAGAAAAAAAATAATGTAATCTTAAGGTACAATCTGAGCTCAGCTTTGTTTAGCAGCTGTTTTCATCTAAAACTTTGCAGGCTTTTTTTATATTCAGTTATTTTCTTTGTTATTAATGGCCTCATAATTCTGTCAAAACAAAGACTGGAAAACTGACATGTGTGATTTAATATTCACCTTTTCAAAGAACATAGCTTTTCTGAGCACAGGAGGGGAGGATTCAGAGCTGAATGTTAAAACTCACAAATTCAGCAAGGCCTCCTGTATTTTACAACCCTAAGGACTGTTGAACATTGCTGGAATTGAGTAAGGCTAGAAGGCTAGATCTTGGGGGCTGTCTACCTTGTTGATAATCTTTTGTGTTTATGAAGGAGGCATTTTTCCTAGTACCAGATTGCTCTGACCAATTTGGAGGTGTTTCTTTTGTTAGAAGGGATCAATTTCTTTTCTTTTCTAGTTAGGGAGTCCTCCTAGGTGGGCTTGCTTTTAAAGTCAATTTTTGCCATTTAATGATAGCAGGACAGGCCGTGGAATCACTATACAGAAGAGAAGGCAAGCACGTTAGAGCAAGGCTTAGGAGCGCTCCTCTGAGGACAATCTAAACTGTAATGCGATTTCCTGTCAGACTATGTACTATATTTCAATTAATATCCATCTTAGAAATATAGTGAATACTTTTCCCCTGTGTTTTTGCTTTCACCTGTCTATACATCATCTTTTTATTGTTGATTGGGGAAAGTACATGAGATGATGAAATATTTTAAACTTTTCCATAAAGACTTTGATATAGTGTTTTTATTTCTCCTGTCTTCCCAGGCATCCTTCTGCACTCTTGAGGCTTTCTTTTTTTGGTTTTTTTTGTTTGTCCTGTGTGAGCAGAGGGGTGGGAAGGTTCCTTTAGGTGTTTGTACTCGCATGTCGCGCACTCTTTCCCTTCCGCAGTTCTTGATGTTCTGTCATTCAGATGAGTCACCAAATGCTTTATTTTTTTTTCTGTTGTTGTTAGATTGATTTCATACGTGAAATTATTTTCAAATGCCTGTTCTGAATATACTTGTCTACCTTCAATTTGCCTGGCATATTAAACAGAATTTGATTAGCTGTGTTTATAATATGACTTCTCTCCAGGCCTGCAATTCAGCTGAAAGTGTGAGATGGCTGGGGGATTTGTAGCTTGCAAGCTTCAGTTGCTGGAACATACTGAGTCATCAAATATATCTTCCTCTGTAGATGCAAAGCAAGTTTCACCTTGGGTATTTAATTACAGCATGCAGCACAGTTGGGTAGCGTGGGGGTGTTAGCGTCAGCTGAGTCTACAGAGTAATATCTAAACAGCCTTGGTTTATCCCACAGACTAGGTCTGAGTTCAAAACCCTAAGGTATAACTTGTATTTTAAACTAGTGTGTTAAGGTGAATTTCTCTGCAAAGATGCAAAATACTTGCTAGTTTACAAGTCAGCAAGTTTGCAAGCCTTTTTAGTTTGCTTTGGTAATAGTAAATACATGAAAATAATTTATTGCTATAAAAGGTGGTATGTGTCATGACAATGGCTATGACCAAATACCCAATAGGAGCAGATGGATATTACATTGATTTTCTTTACCGTCAGAGCGGGAATGTGTTTCTACTGATAGATTTGCATTTCACTCTTGTGTACCAGCAAGCCATGCTGTACTATTTCTAGATGAAAATAGTGAGCAAAACATTTATCCCCATTTTAATCAGCAAAGTCATCTATAATTTTAAAACTACATACACAGAGAAGGTAATCTTCCAAAAACAGTAATAATCCTAAAATTATGTGCATACAATGAGAAGGTTCTTTAGTTAATTTATGTGAAGGCAAATCAGAGTAACATAGGTGCTATTTTTTTCTATTTACTTACTTGCCATATAGTATAACTATATCTAAGGATTCTAAGACTATGTTCCCTGCTTTACTGCTGCCATATGGAGTGCTACAGGCAAGTGGGTAGAGAAAGCCCAGTTTGGTTACTGTGTCTTTTATGGGATTTGTGCTGCTGCTGACTTTGAAGAATGTATCATTAAAGCACCTTAATCCTTAAAACATAATGTTAAAGCAACGCTTCTGATGATGTACTACTGTGATACAGCACCAGCACCAGGCTCCTTGCTGCTGCATTCCTCAGAGGGTAATACTGCAGAAGAAAAGTAAAAAAGAAGAATACTACAAAACCATGGTATTAACTGGAAAAGTTACCACACTAAATATGTTGTTGACTCGGGTCCTCGGTGTCTCCTCAATATAGTGCCAATACAAAGTCAGAAAATTCATATGATTATGATGAAAGAGTTCTGTCAGCCATTAACTTCCCTGCTTTAGGATAAAATCTTATTGGTATTTGTAAATCTTTGCTTGCTTGCAAGTACTTTTATTAAACTGTGTAAACAATTGTGACCTGCAGAAGGATCATTGTGATCTGATCTAGTTGTTCCTGCTCTGGCAGGGGGATTGGACTAGATGATCTTTCAAGGTCCCTTCCAGTCCCTGATATTCTGTGATTCTGTGAAAAAAACCTGTATTAAAACCCAGCCCAAATTTGGCAAAGTTCAGACACAGATTTGATAGCAAAGGCCTCCCTTGAACAATTATGTGAAACCCGTCAGAGGAAAGGGGCCATAAAATTCTAAGTAATCTTGGAAACGAGATAATAGTCCATTAATCTCCTCAATATAAGCATGAATTTTGCTGCTGCAGTTCATGCCATTGGTAAGAATTTTGTCAGTGAAAATGGGAGAGAAGCTGTAGGATTGCTCTAGGGGGGACTTCCTCATGCTTCCACTGAAGGCTTTTTTTTCAAGGATTTATTTTTTCCTAAGTTAAAATAGGTAATTCATTTGTGGAGTGATGCCAACAAAACTTGATACTGGTTCTATATGAAATGAGAATTAGTGGCAAGCTTATGTATGAATCGTTAGTCAGTGTTGAAAGTTTAGGTGGCAAGTATTAGAGAAAGCAATACTGTGATCTGTGTGGTTTAACTCGTGTGGCCTGTTACTGGTCAAACTGCTTGGGAACTACTAGGAATAGGTGGTGTTAGATACAGTTAATCCCTGCATATAGAAACTACTAGGTAATACTCAGAAATTGCTTCTTAGATCCTTTGAGAAGTTCCATTTCTTAGCATCAGCTCAAGCAGATGGCTCTTCCTCTCACTTGGTCTCCCAGTTTGCCTGGGTTGGCTATCTGGGCAAACCAAAGCCATCTATACAGAACGTTAATTTTGTTATCTTTCATTTCTAGGAATTGTCAAAGAGAGCACGGGCTCTTAGAGAAAAGATAATTTTATTTTCCTCTTTCCCCTAGGGGCTTCCCACCCCCTTGAGAAGTGTTCTGTGGGTAACAAAGTGCTGTTGCCCTTACAGAAATGGAAACTACAAAACCCACAGCACCTAAACAGCTGGACTTTCTCCAGTTTCCTGAGGTGAGCAAGGATATCCCTTCGCTCCTCATTTTCCTCTGAGTTGCCTTATTCTGTTATTTGTTTCACTTACACTTTCCCACATTTGAAACACCATCACGGGATCAGGCCATGAAGGTGGTGGCCGAGAGGAATAGCTTCCACGTCCTAAAGGATTCTCTCCATGTAACACCATCTAGCAGTCTTGACTCACTGAAACAGAGGGCAAAATCTCTGTGGCCGTCTTCAGGGACAGTGTTGTGGGAGGTACAAGTGCCGCGGCCAGGAGCAGTCGAGCCCGACGCAATCAATCAGGAAGCCATTCCAGCAAGCCCCAGGATCAGGAAGCGCACCCAGGAAACCCCTCTCTCAGGAAGCACACACAGTCGGCAAGCACCTCCCAGGAAGCGCACACAGTCGGGAAGCACCCCCCAGGGAGCGCACACACCTATCGTTCTACAGTTACAGGTCCTCATTCGCTAAGCACTACATTTCGGATAGGGAGAGGGGTATTGTCCACAAGCTTTCCACGTGCTTTCCACAGGCTTAAAGTTGCCCCATGATTGGCTACAACATTTGTGTCATTTGCTGTTTCCCACACTTTGTTTCGCCTTCACTATACTTCGTTTCGCTTACTTCCACTTATTTGCATATGTGCCCTTTCAGTAACTCCCTCTTAAAGGGCCTGCTCTCAACAACAAGGCTCATTTTCCTGAGGTAGGCAGCAGCAGAAGACAATGAGAGCTGAGTACCAGAAAGATGTTTGCCAGTGAGGCTTTTCTTACTTTTTTGAAGAAGAACTTCGTTTTTTCTCAAATTTATTCATTACTTAAAAATCTGATCTGAATAATTCTGTTTAATCATGCTTGCCATCTATACTGTATACACTAGAAAATCGCTGTCTTTAATATTCAGAAATCTAAGAATTGGAATGAATATTGCTTATATTCAAAGGCAGTAGGTTATCTGTAACTTCTTAAAATTGGGTTTTCTTTCATTTTGAGGGGTACATTATAGTAGTATGAACTAACTTAATTTGAAAGGTTGAATCAAAATTCCAAATTTCAGAGGCTCTCAAAGGCATTATCTTCTTGTTGGAAAATGTTAAAGGTAAGAAAACAGGGAACTCTGTGTGGCTTGTAATGGCAGGTTCTCCTTTGGTACTGATTTCTCGTCGCTTTTTGGATGGTAAAGTAAAAGACACTTTCAGTTGAAGGACTAAGTGCAGGTACTAAACTGATTGTTACTTCATAACCACCGAAGACAGCTGATGGTGTAAATAGCAGTTCAGAATTCTCGCATGGAGTTCCACTAGGTTGATTATTTGATTTTCATTCTAGGCTAAATGTTATTGTGTATCATACTTACTTTTCCTACACGAAGGTCTATTTGTGACACATACCATATTTTAAATGATGTAATAACTTGGATACTTTACTTTTTTAATTTTTTTTTTTCCTCTTAAGGAGATTTCAAAGTGTTTTTTACGATTTTGAGTGTATTCCATGTCACGTGTAGTACAAACATAAATTTGTATAGCAACACTACTGTGGGACTGTTAGGGGAGAAATAGAGTGAGACAATTTCTCCACATAAAGAAGTTACCTCATATATCCTTTCTTTGAACCTCCAGAAGTACTATTCTGACAGCTGTTAACTGACACAAAAAGATATTTTCAGGTTAGTTCAGCATAATGTACAATCCCTGGCTACATGTATATTCTCTTCCATTATATTTTCTAGTGACATTCCCAGTAAGTTGCCTTTTAAAGCCAATACTAACGAAATGGGACTTACTTACTTTCTTTCAGTAAAAATACATGATTGGGATCCATAAAGCACATGAAGTTTTCTGAATTTACGCTTTTCTTCTTTAGTTTTGTTACTAAGGATAAAGTTACTGTTGTGTTGTCGAAACAGGGTGTGATCACAATGTCTTCGTCCCTCTCTATGCAGCACTTTTTTGGAGAGTGTGCTATTAAAACTGTGCAGGTGCTTTTGTTTTATTGTCAGTATTACCTAGAGGAGAATGAAGTAAATGGGAAACTATAATTTGAAGCATCATTTGGTGTTTTACTTCTTCTCTCAAAAAGAGAAGGTAATTCTAAATTTGGGCTGTACTCAGTTTCTCCAGCTTGCATGCACCACTTGGAGAATTTAGTGTAAATGCCTTATGGATCATCACACAAAAGAAAAGTTGTTTTTATGTAGCTAGTCTTTTCAAAATTGGAAGTGATTTTTATTTTACATACTTTGCATGATTCTTACCTGATTATTAAAAGCAGCACAAAGCTCTAGGTGGAAGCAATACTCCCCATTTATTCCTATAGCTTAAAGTCTTATGCTCCTCTGCTATAAGACAGAAGACGTCCTAGTGAATCACCTGGAATTCCACATAATGCAGAAATGTCCAATAACAGACTTACAGCTGTAAAGCACTGCTCATTGTCGTGGTTAATTTTCCCCAAACACTTGCCTCAGCTTCGTGTAATTTTTGCCTTCAATCACAATATAGCAGTGGCACCTATATGTGATATTCTCACCCAGAACAGTAAACAGTGGCTGTGCCTGGAGTCACTGGATGAATTACGAGCCTACCTTTGGATCAGAACCACTTGCATCATAGGCAGATATGCCATCATGCTACATTATTTCAGGCTTAATTAGTTTTCCAAACCTTCCTCTTGTTGGCAGAGAGGAGTGAGCGGGGAGCAGTGTGTACTGAAGCTGTCTCAATTTGCAGGGAAAACCTAACTGAGGTGACTTTTTTGTCATTGATTACTGGGGAGGTTTTCTCTGGCTGGATGCCTTTTGCCTGGTCACCATAAATTAGTTTTGTGTCACTGCCTCTAACAACCAAAACACGCTGATAGTCTTTAAATGATGGTTTATATGACCTGAGACAAGATCTAGCCTTATTTTTCTGCTCTATTACTTTCAAAGAATAGTCTTTCCGTTATTAACGTGCTGTAGTGAAATAATTTGAAATTCCTTGAAAATTTATAGTGGTATGCAAACCTGACCAGGGTTGTAAGCTATTAATGAGCAGATGTATGTATATGCATTTTGATAATGTGATTTTTTAAAATTATTATTATTTTAGAATGGTTTATGGTTTGATGGTTTTCCAGAACTCTTCTGGCTTGATTTTTCTACAGCTGTATAAATAAGATAGGAATTCTCTGACAGTGATGGCTGTAAGCAGCTAGGTCTAGTCTAGCAGGTACAACAGGCAGAACCCTCTCTGATGGCAGTCAAATTTCATGAAGCAAAAAAAGGGGGTGGATAACAGTACCTTTGGAATGAACATTTCTGCTATAATTGAGCGTTGCTCATCTGATTTTCGGGTAAAATCAACATTGGAAACTTCTTAATAGTAATTTTTAATACTCACTGTAAGCTTGTAGTGTTGCTACTTTCCAAATACGTAGTCCCTTGCTTTCTAAAGAAAAGCTTTCAAAAAATAAATACACAAATTCAGTTTTACACATAATTGCACTTTGATTAGGAACAGTAAATTTCTCTTATGCTTTACTGTTTAAGCCTCTGAGAGGGTTTATTTTTTATTAATTTGACATTTTGAAGGTAGTTTTCAATCTGCTGCTATAAAAATGCTAAAACATGCCCCCCCCCGAACTGGTTCCAGTTAGCTCCAGCAGCCCCATGGTGGGATAGAGCTGAATCCAATGGCCAAGCTGGTGGTACCTGGGAAGGAACCAAGCTTCTCTGGGTGAAGTCCTGGTAGCCATTATACAATAAATTGCACGTGTTCCTTGACTTGATCTCTTGTCTCAAAGGTTTGTTAGGCAAATTGTGTGCTGCTTCAGCTCCGGGACGTGTTATGTGGGCTTACTAACCCACCTTCTGTGGCTTTCTTGTGTTTCTGAGCCTTGCTTGGAAAGGTTATAAAAACAAAATTCCCCTTACAGTAATGGTAATCATGAGGCTAAAATAACTTCAATTTGTAGAAATGAGCAGTATCGACTAACGATAACATTAAATATGTTAACACATTATTCGCATCAAAGTTCATTATTTATTTAGTGTAGTGAAGGCCAGTCTTCTACTGCTGTGATCCTTTTTTAAAGAAGCCACCTTGGAATACTTTAATGGAAAATGCCTTACAAAGGGGATTTGTGAGTGGGTTCCTAGAGTACGAGGTCTTGACGCATGGCCTTTCACATCCTGTTTCACAGACTTTTCATCACCTCATTATTTGCTGACACTATGCAGAAGGTGAAGAACGCTCAATGAAAATACATAAATCATGAGAGCTCTTCAAAACTTCCTCTCCTCTTTGCTACTCAGGAGTACTAAAATGGTGGTGCTCTCACTCTGGGCACTCAAGTCATAAGAGGTTGTCCAGTGAAAGGAAAAGTAAGAGAGAGCAGAATACAAGGAAACAAAGCTGCTATTATGAAACAGAGAAATGAAGAAACATGTAGATAAAGAAGAGACAGCATGGAAAAATGGAAGGTCAAGAAAAGGATAAGGGGGAGTGATTTTGTCAGTGCTGTGGAAAAATTACATCTCGCTGGAGACCTTGCATATATTTTTAATTCTAACGGATAAAGTCTGATTGTAAAGAAATTCCTTTTACTCTGTTGGTACGCAGTCAAATGTGTCTTTCAAACACAGATTTAATATCCTGACTGAGTACAGAATCAGGACAGAATATTCTTCAAAACACAGCTTTATGTAGTGAGCCACGGTCAGTTCAACTGTGGGTGGTTCTAGTCAACAACAGGTGAAGGAGGGACTGTGGGCCATGGGTTCGTGTCAGTGGCACTTCTGGGACCAGAGACAATAGCAGATAAATGCAAATATGTATTGTTTATCCGTAGTGAGTGACAAATATGGTGGATGCTGCACATAATGCTAGAATTTTCTATCAAGAGTGACTTTGCTGCCTTTGTTTTAGCTGGTTTGCATGGTTCATGTCAAAAAGGATCCCAACAGCCATGTGATCTGTCCATGAACTCTTTCCTCCTGGGCTTCACTGATGCATGGGATTTAAGTGGTGAAGTGCTGGTAGCTGAGGGGCTGCAGGGGCGGCATCTGTGAGGAGAGTGTGTTAAAAAGGCTTTTGAGGTCTCATTTACTCTTTTTCTTTCCCTTAACCATTTATGCCAATGTAAGATTTAAAAAACTTGTATAAAACACGGATGTGCTGCCTTGGATTTCAGATGCTTTATGCAACCGCTGTGGGGCACAGGGGAACGCCTACGGAGGGCATAGAGCAATGAGGGGTCAGGCCTTGTACTGCTGCTATTCACAGCGGGGACAAGAGCCTTGACAGTGTGGCCAGGACATTTTCTGATCCTGATTTCTGGCATGTGTAGGAAGCAGGAATAACAGTTCATAGATACAGGAAGGCTTCCAATTTTTCTGTGTGTTAACATGGGAATTTAAACATAGCTACTTACATGGCGGTATTAACTGGTTTGTTAATGAGCAAATCAGGGGGAAAAGCTCACCGAAAATATGTGCTTTCTACATCCCAAATCAATTTCCTTGCCTTTTTCATTGTTTTCTATGTAATTTAATCGATGGTTCTATTGCTGAGCTTAAAATAAAGCTGACACAAACTCCCTAAATGCTGCAGAAACCAATGGTCCTTGCAAAAGGTCTGTTTTCATTGCCACAGAGTTCAGATGCGTTATGTCTGTTTTATTAACCAAACTAAATGTTTACACCATCATGTTCCCATATTGCCAAACCCCACTCAATGGAGGTTTCCCATTTCTATTACAGAAGCACAGTTGCAGTGTAAGACAAAGAAGGAAAGAGAAATGGTGTGAAATGCTTCTCCTTCAAGAAAGCCTTCTTTTTAAAGACAGGTTCCTTTTTTTTTGCCACAAAATACTCATAAAAAGCATTATCTTACCCTGTGGTTCGTCTCCCTGCAATCAAATAAAGGGTGTGGAGTAATTGGAGAACCACTAGAACTATTTCAAAGAGATTAACACTAATGGAGAAACAAATTATCTTCCTATCAAATGAGGTTAATAACAAAAATTAGTAGTGGCCCCTCACAATTATTGAAAAACACTACAGTCTGGTAAAGATTAATTACTCAACTTTTTCTATAGAATCTATAGAACTTCATGTGGTTTAGGGTCCTAACTCTTTTTCTGAAAAAGATCAAGCCCTTTGGAAGCCTAACTTTTAGTGCCATGTCAGAGTAAAAAACCTTGTTTCCTCAAGGAGTAAGTAGTAACCTGAAGGGGTTTTGTGGAGTAGGAGGTTCCTGGTCGAACTCTGGCTGAAAGGAACCTTCTGCAGAGCCGTGGTTAGCCCAGTGCAGGCTGTCTTGTTCTCAGTGTAAAATTACTACAGGTTCATTAACACTTTAACTCGTAATTAAGTTTATGTAGTAGACTGGAAGAGAGAGAATTTTTTTTTTATTGACTCTATTCTATAAAAAACATAATTACTTAATCCCTTACAATATTTAAAGTAGTTAGCAATTAACATGTGGCCTTTATTTGCATAAAGGCAATTGACGAAGGTGATGTGTAAAACCGTATTAAGCATCATTTTTATCTGTGTATTGATGTGATATTTTCTGCATTCATTGCCTGGCTGCAAATATATGTTGGAATATCTTTGGCACGTGTCAAAGTACTGAAGTGTTGCTGCAGTATGGCTATCATCACTTCTGGTTGATTATTTCAACACAATTCTTACAAAAAAAAAGTACTGCCTTTCTTAAGATGGGTGTAGCTGAAGTAGCTATAGCTATATAATATTGCCTGATGTTGTGTGTTTATGGGTTGACCCTTTTTGTAAGCACAAGTATCTTAAGGGGGTGCTGTTTGGGTTGGTTTTTTTATGAACACAGTTGGCACAGGGACAATTCTCAAATGATTTCCCAACTTGACTGCATCTAGACAGCCTGTAGGCTACCAGTAGGCTGCCTGTGAGCTAAATTTTCACTTGCTCTAAGAAGAGGAGTAAACGAGTAAGGCAGTTGTGAATTTTACTATCTGAAAATATGAACGTAATGTAGTGAGTGGTGATAAATAGAGAGCAGTGGACACAGTTTCCCAGTGTTGGTCTCTGCAGGTGCAAACTGGGCCATAAGTGCAAATCCTATGTCTGTTTTGATTAAGGTGTCAAGGCGATGATATAATTAACCTTGTAAGCAACAACTAAGTGACTACTTTTGATTATTTTCTCAGGAAAATTCTTCTGACAGATTAAGCATAGTCAAAGTACTTAAATTTGCACAAAATCATATAAAAACCTGATATATTTAAAAGTCTAGTTCCATATATGTAGTTGTAGAAATAAACTTAATGCCTATCCATGTACACTTAATTTTTAGTACAGACTCTATCTGAGCATTAGTGGCCTTCAGTGTCTCTTCATTCAAACAATGCTGGAGAGGAATTGTCCTTCCCAACATCGTAGGCTGAAAGTCATTAGAGCTGAAATGCTGCAGATGGAGTGGCTGGAGTGTTGTGCTGGGAACCGCTTCAAGAATGCTGTTTACTGTCCAAGAGAAAGGTGGGGATCAATCTCCAACTCTTGTCTCTTACAGAAGTTAAAAGGTATTTAAGGTGCTACACGTAATCACATTTCATTACAAATGCCATTAATCTAAGCAATAATGCCAGAAACAAGAAAACACCTAAAATAAATAGTGGCATGTCCCCTGCCCCGCTCTGTACTTTCTTTCAAGTAAGTCTGACTGAAGTGCTCCCATCTCACAGCAGAAGCTAGAAATCATGCAGTTAAGGAGAAGCCTTCTTTTTTTAACAGTTGTGTAGCCAGAGGTCCCTGGTGAGAAGGTTTTCCTAATCATTTTCCAATATAAAACAGAAAAACCTCAAAGATGGTATTTCCAGAGGAGTATATTATTAGAAAGAATTGATATTTGAGGAGCTTTATTTTATTAAAAATGTGCAAGAAATCCTATGTGCCTAGTTTCACATAGAGCTTAGTGAAAGGTTAGAAAATTAGCTCATATGTGCTGTTTATGCCTTTGGGTGCACAAAGGAGACTTTACATTTCACAACTTCTTGTTTCTGACAAGTTCTGGGGTTCCAGTAAATTATTTATGTGGCCACTTACCCGATAAAGACAGAAGTGAGGGTACAAACCGAGTTCACTAATGGTACCGGAAAGCCTTCAGGTGATAAGATGAAAATGGACCTCGGTCGCTGCTGATCTCAAACCTGGCCTTGAATTTGTGGCCTACAGATGAAGGGCTTTGTGTCTCACATTTTTCATTTCTAACTTTTGAATTTTTGCAGTTTATGAACAATTCATGACCTTCTATTTATCTTCAGCAATTGCCTTGTGAATCAAGGATTTAACTGGAATAAGATAATCCAGGAAATAGTAAATTTCAATTCATTTTTATGAATCTAATATATATTCCGCATATGAGAGCAGAGATGTGAATACATTAGCGATAAAAAAGACTAGAAAGAAATTACCTATTTCTAACTGTAGTTTAATTCCCAAAGATGTGTAGTCAGAGATTGTGGCAGATAGGACCTTTTGCAGCTCTTGGATATTCTGGGATTTTCTACCCTTAAAAGTGAGTGAATACACCACTGCAGGTTTTTTCTTCTACTGTTTCTTATTTATAATGTGCTGCTTTTTAGGTTGATCCTCTTTCTAAAGCAGTATGGATCCACAGCTAAATGTTTTGGAAAACATTTCATTATTTCCAGGGAATTTATTTCTCTTTCTCTTGGCTAAACAATAGCTTCTCTATATTTGTTGTTGTTAGCACTGTATTAAATCCTTTCTCTGCTGTCAGACATAGAATCGAGTGTGATGTTAGGCAAGTGGTGTCCACATATATTCATCCACGCCCCAAGATTCACTGTCTTAAACCCTGGAGTAATGCCAAAACCATACTGCAGGTATGAGGCATTTGAAAATTTGAGAACTACAAAGGCTGGCTAGAAACTCATGTTTTGGAGCATTGAGAATCAAGTAGTTTTCATGAAAGATTTTTTCTTTTAAATTCTGGCTTTGAGCACAAGTATTTCTATCAGTACTTCAAAGGAAAATTTTAAGGTTTTCATATATGTAAATGCAGATGTCGATCAATTAGTTCCCCAAATGGGGGGTGAAAAGGTAGAGGTTGTGATGAAAATGTTAGTGCATTCTGAAGTTGTTGAAGATGCCAGTTTGTTCAGACAGCTCTAGCCAGAGTAAACTACATAACCTGCAAGCATGGAAAAAGTACTTCCAAACCTCTACAAATGGTTCTTTATTAAAAAGTTTATTAATTATGGCATAATCAAAAGAAGTTACACTTGAAGAAACCATACAAACTCAGTCCTTCGATTGCTCTGAATCCTGCTATAGCAATGCTATAGCAATGCAAGACAACATACCACAGCACCAAATATACCCAGAATAGCTTCTAAAACTGCTGAACTGGACTCTCCAGCTCTGATGCTTTCCCCATGAACGATTTCCTAAGTATTGAGAAGATCACTGTTCTCTCTTACTCTGTTTATGGCAAGAACTATAAAGCCTTTTTGTAGCATCCGCAGTATTTCCTTTGCTTAGAAAGGAGAGTGTACTCCTTGGCCAGCACAGAATTCCTTGGTAGCCAGACTGTGTGTTTACAGCTAAACAGTCTAGCCGCTCTTTTACAAAGAAAGTCAGGATGGTTGTTGTTGTTTTTCAGGTAAGAAAACTCTTTCAGAGCTGAAGAGAAAGGGGAAGCTTGTGGTTTGTGGCAGTGGCATCCTCAGGAGTCAGGTGGAGATGGAATTGGATTAAAGTTTCCTAGGATCCTGCTCCGGTTCTTTAAGTAGCTGGGCATGCCTCTTCCCTTGCAAATATTCCCAACTTAAAGGGGAAAAAAAATACTTACATCACTGTGTTTAACAATTCTTTTCAACATTTCCATAGCCCTGCCTAAATAAAAATGGAAATTAAACCCAGAACCTGATACTGTTTAATCTGTGAACCAACCCAGCCACAGAGGGTAACAAAAAGAACACGCACACCTGTAATTTTCCTACAAGAAAGGTCGGTTAAACCAGCTTGACCTTTTTTCCACATATAAAGCAATAAGGTATCCACCCTATCTGAACAGTCTTCAGTCCCAAGGTGCTCTCAAAATAACCCGGAGATAAAGCACAGAGATAAAAATCAGTAGATGCTGATGAATCGGACATGCAGTTGTTTCTTCAAGATGTTTCTGCAAGAGAAATTTAACATGTGCTACAAGTCAGAGTCAGGGGAGAGAAAAAGGGTGTTTCAGAAGAACAACTCCCTGGCAAACTGGAACAGATGAACATTTTATCACAGACCAGTAAGTTGGAAACTCTCCAATTTATAGACGTTTAGGTATAAGCACATGAAGATACTGCTATTAGGACATTAAAAATAGACGTATTGTCACTCAACTTCAAAGATTCTACTAAAATAACCATAGATTTCTAATTAAGTAGATGTTAAATCTATGTTAATTCAATCTTTGGGATGGAAATCTGAAACCTAAATGTAACAGTAAGTTAAACGTGTGGGTCAAGCATCCCAGAATTATTTTCCTAAGTAGAACTGTATGGACAAAAAAGTAGCAACAGCAAAGGAGTGACACTGGCTTAACGCTGCCTTCTGACATCAAGGCAAAAGCATTAAACTATTCAGACTCCAGTATTTGATACACAGCAAATAATCCTTTCTCTACAAAGCACAAGTGATTGAGAAACTCACTCTAGCCAGAACTCTAAAGCTGGCATTGTTGTCCCTATTCAACTCCATTCAACAGATCATCCAGGAAACGAGTGTTCAAGATGCTATAAATTGTCAAGAATGTAGAAGCGTTTAAGAAATCTGAAATTAAACTATAAAAACACATACAGAATGGTACGTCTTGGTTTCATGTTCTGTGTGGGAAAGTTATTTCCCTGTTACCTTATGTTTGCGTCCTGTGGGAAAAAAATTTTCACAGCAAGAGTGGTCAGTCAGTGGAATCAGCTGCGCAGGGAAGTGGTGGAGTCCCCATCCCTGACTGTGTTTAAGAGTAGATTAGATGTGGTGTTGAGGGATATGCTGTAGGGGAGAACTTGTAGAGTAGGGCTGATGGTTGGACTGGATGATCCCAGGGGTCATTTCCAACCTAAATGATTCTATGATTCTATTCTATGATTCTGTGGCTGGATTTTGTTTTGTCCCGAATTTGAAGAATCAAGATACCATCTTTTTCCAGATTACCTGATAATGTCTGAAGGGTTAATGATCCAATGGGCCAATGTATATAGCAATGCCTGGTTATTTTGAAGATGATTCACGGAGTGTTGATGGCACTGGAATTTGTAATACATTGGCAACCACCACACAGAAAGATTTACTTTACTTTAAGCTTGGTTATTGTACTGCAAATAGCTGATGTGTTCACTTGCCATTGGTAATGAAGTGAACAGCCCTTAAAGTCAGGGAATACATTTGCAGCGGTTGTGGATGTGTTATAGATGTTCTTTTGTTGCAGATACATTATGAATTTTGAAAGCATTAAATATGTATGTACTATTTATAACATTCTTACAAATACACGGAATCCTTATGTTTTGAAGACTTCAGATAAATTTTTTACCACTTTTCTCTGTACTTTTTTTTCCTTCTGTTATAGCATCTGCAGCATTTATTTAGTCTCTGCTCTTCAGAACAACTATTTTGCCCACCATCTTTGACCCTCCAGTTCATCTCCCACATGCCATAGATCTGTTCTCTTTAGAACTATTTTCTATTTTTCATAGATCTATTTTCTTTATTATCTGGTGTTTGGTTTTTTTTGTTTGTTTGGTTTTTAAGAAGCAATGAACCTTTTTTTTTTCTTTTCTTCTACTGCAGTAATAATCAGGTCTTTTTATCCCATTTAATTGCAGTATTGAACAACATGTTAGCTCTAGAGGCACAACACCAGGCACTGAACCTCAGGATGTTTCATTGAACATACATGCCCATTTGGTGCCATACGTTGGACGTGGGTTGATGTTCTCGGGCTGCAATACAGTTTAGGGACTATTGGGTGACTGTTACCACAAACTCTATTGTCAGTAACACCTCCCCAAACCACCAGGAATCTCCTGTGAGCTGCTTAACCCTGCATTTCAAAGGTTATACAGAGGAAAAAGATGATCTCACTTCAAAAATTATACAGAGAAGCGAGACTGTCTTCTTGCCTCCTGGTGATGATTAGATGATAGGAAGCAAATCACAGACTTGGCTCCCAGTGCTCTTCCCAAATATTTCTAGGGAGAGAATTTAGTTCTGCAGCATTTGCAGTTACTTTATTGGCCTGGATATCATTGAAGGGGGGTCATAAGGAGAAGGTTCCACAGTCTGGGTTGAAGGTAAGGATGCTAATTATCTAGTTTGCAAAAATGAATGGGAGAAGGGTCAAGAAAGATTGGACCATATGACCACAATGAGTTTGAAGACCTAAATAGGCTGACAGCAGACAAAACAGATGGCCTAGATGGAAGATGGAGGAACCTTCATCACTGCAGCCTCTGAAGATCCAGACCATGCAGGAAAGGCAGGAAGGTAAAAATATTCCAGTAAGGAAAGGAAGAATTTGGATATAAACTCTGAAACTTGAAAGAGAAAATCAATTCAAATTTTAAGGAAACCTGAAATAGACTATTATACAGAAAATAAATTTGGTAAAAGATTAAGGATTTATCCCTGGCTGGGATTTAAGGATTTATTCCTGACTGAGATTTTCTTCAAAACACTATGTTTCAACAGAGCCTTTCACTATCTGCCTTTTATTCTATTCTCTTACTATTGATAATTTCCTTTAAATTGGAAAATGTCTCCTTCCAAAGTCAACTTGTAACTAGAAAATTCTATTTGTGTATTTTCTTTGTAAACATTTCTTACAGAAGTTATTGCAAATAGTGGCTTTCTGCAATTGTGACTTTAGGGTAGAATCGCCAGTGTTGTATTTAATCAAATGCTTTAAATGCACTATGTAATACAAGACAGATAAATAGCAAGATACCTTTCTGAAGGCAGTTTCTGTCTAAGAGATCCATACAAGCAGGTGCATATGGATAGATACATCCTGTTTAGGAAAGAAAATATTTTAATGCGTGAAGTACTGGCACAGAAAACAGAATATTTGGGTGCTGTTCCCTGCTCTGCCACTGACCTGTGTAAGAATATCGTGCTGGGTCAGTTGGCTTTTTTCTGTGCCCGTAATTTATCTGACATATCTTCTAATCAGAATTATTTCTTCCTGTAGCCACCTACAGAACCACAACTTAAACCTCAGCTAGAAGCCTACACATATAGTAACGATGGCAGACGTTTGAGTATGGAGTTCTTTTAAGAAAGATACAACTTGCAGTTCAAAGTTCTTCCAACTGAGGGGAACAAAGGGGGAAAAAAAACCCACAGGTATTGGGGGGGGTAAGGGAGGAAGAAACTTTTTGACAGTATTTATGCAAAAGGAGAATATGTAGGTATTACTACTCCAAGAGACATTGATCTAGTCATTTAATTACACCTGTTTCTGTAATCAAGGGCAGGTGAGGCTAACAAACACCTGTGCTGAATTACTTTTAAGCCTGTGAGTAGTCCTTAATGCTGCAGTGAGTGTTCTCTGCTCAGCTGCATGAAGATACATTTCTATTCATTTCAGTCTGTAAGATTTTGTGTTCTATAATGAAAGATTTTAGTGTAACTCATGTATTTGTGTGAGCTTCACCTGTTTATTATTTTAAAATAGTTTTAAGTAGTGCATTCTTAATGCTGTTAAAGGCTACAGGAATATTGCCAGTCGTCTGTCACAGGTGCCTGAGTGGATATTGAAAGACTACAGGTCAGATTGTGTTAAAAATGGGAATACCTAAAAATCTTTACAAATCTGATCCTTGGTGCCACCCTGGAAACCACATATATGGAGAAGAAAAAGGAATGACAGGCTGCTCCATCTGGGAAGGCACCAGGTAGACCTTTCCTTCCTTCTCTCTTTCGTACACCTAGGGCTGTGTGATCCCCTGCGGGGGTTCTTGAGCATATGGGCAACAGACTCTAATGGTGCTCTGAATCAAGCAATGGGAAGCTCTGCTGGAACTGGGAGAACTTAATGGCAAAAATTCCAGAACGTCACCAGGAAGGAAGCCTGGCTGATAGTGTGTGAGCATACATTGTTAAATGGCAGAATCTCTTTATGTGAAAGTTTGTCTATCTGGTTATCACTTCTATCTTCATGAAAGCGCTGATGAGGTAGGAGGTGTCTGGTCATATGACAAACCTATCAAAGTAGTGTTAGTTGATAAAAAAGTTGATTTTTTTTTTTCTTACAAGTGCAGAACTGAAGAGCGAGCTTAAAGAAATGTTTCCAGTATTGTGTTTAATTTATACTCATAGAGTAGTAAATAGGGGTTTAGATATCTTCTGCTGCAAAGAATAACCAAAAGTAACCACTGTAAAATAATTCTGTAGTAGTTTTAAGAACTTTAGCATAGTATTTTGACCTCCCATTAACACTTGTTGAACAATAAGCCTCCCATACCCATTGTGTTCTGTTTTTAGAATTGGAAGGATGAAATAAGAAATACACAAAAGCCACAGGGTGAATTTAACCATCCGGGATCAGGGATCCCAAGCAGGGATCAGCCTACTTCGGTCACAGAGCGGGACGTACATTCAGAAGAGTTTCTCTTCTGTAATAACTTGATAATTGAAATTTTGAGCCTGAAAATGACTGACTGACCGACTTTCTACATCTCAGTCACCTGACAGGCCTAAACAGTGTGGAGCTAAAGGTTTCCAGCCATTACTTAAACACTGCTTTGCATTTAAGGAGGAGTAATAACTTTGGAAGTTACTGTTTGAAATGCTGCAGCTCCTGAGCTGGTGTGGATCGGTAAAAGTACGTTCGTGAGCGGTTCCACCGAGTTATGTGTTTAGGGGATCCTGGATCATGCCTTAGGCCTTGCAACAGGAGAAGGAATACTCGAAGGCCCAAAGCAGTAAGCAGAGGCACTGGGCTACAGATGTGTGCTTTGGAGATGGGTCTGTATGTGCAGTATGTGCCATCCACAGTTGAACTTCAGAATGTTACGGCTGTGTTTATTTTCTGCACAGATGAAAGAATTTATAGGAAGAGGATTCATGTAAAGTTTTCTTAAGGAATCACACACTTAAAACTTAAAGCTTGCTTCCTCATTATCACACGTTATTACTGTTTTCATTTCCTAGCTTGACACTTAAAACAACTCCCTGCTCTTAAACCACAGGGGGTGGCACATCTGTCTTATCCTCAGACTACCCAGATGTGATGGATACAAGTTTACATGTTGAATTAAATCTCAGTGGTATTAACTTATTCTAACTGAAGGTTGAGCAGCTCAAAAATCTTTGATCATTACCGAATTAATACCTAATGTATTGAAAAGGACATGGCACTGTTCTGACAGGTCTTGATTTTTGGTTGGGTTTCTTTTTTTCTTTTTTTTTTTTTTTTTCAGTCTTTCTCATAAATAGCTGCCCTCAGCCTGATTTAACAGTAATTCATTCATTTAAGGGATGCCGCGATGCTCTTCTCATCAGCTGAGCATTAGAATTCGTGTAAGATTCGGTTTCCTTCGGGCAAGAGGAAGGGGAGGAAGCGGGCAGAGGTGTCAGAGTAGCGCCAAGGGCATCGTTTTCATCAGCGGTTTCCCCAGTTCCACTTTGTGCCTTATGTGTATGTGTTTAGTTATTTGCCTCCCGCACCCAGCAGTGCCACCCCCTGCCCGATCCTGCCGAGGAAGCACGCAGCTCCCCGGGGCAACCCCCGGGGGCCACCGCTCCGCCGAGGACAAAAAAGTTGTGGCCGCGCCGCCGGCGAATCGGGGAGGTTGCGACTCGGCGGA
>VZTM01018935.1:79102-114263 GCA_013400555.1 Jacana jacana
TGCAGGGGCTGGAGCGCCGGTGTCGGGGCGGTGGTGCCGGGCAGGGCGCGCTGCTGAGCGCCCGGGGCGCGGAGCCGAGTGGCACCACACTGGCTCCGCTTTCCTCCCGCAAAACACCGGGGAAGGGGCTACCGGGAAAACGCTGGCACGGGAGGTGGCTCACAAGATATAAAGAAGAACAAGAAAAATGGCCAGTCGGGTTTCAGATGAGTTACTGGTTAAAGCAGTGCAAATCTTTAGCTGCTGGGAAACTACTTGCCTGTAAGTCATCAGTATTTACTTATTTTATAGGTCAGTCACCCTGTTGTTTCTCCTTGTATGCTTCTGTAAAGGAGAAGAAGTATCGCAGGTGTTTATGTATGTGTTCTCCGCAGGTGAAGCAATGCTATATATGTTTTAATGTATAGGCAGGTCCAGAGGCTTGGTTTTGCAGTGTGACAGTGGCACGCGTTCCATGGCTCCAAGATTTGTAATGTGGCTGTTGGGGATTGCGCTGCCAACTAACGCGCTTCACGCAGATGGTGAAACAAATGCGGTCTGAAGTTTGACTCTGGAGTGATTCACATCAGTGAAGTGTGAAAGATCTTGTCCAAATCTGCAGCTTTTGTTTATCTGTTCCCCGAATTGTAAATGTGGCGTGGTATGTTAGATTCTGAAGTAGCTCAGTGATGGCTGTTTTTTCACTTCAAATAAAATCTAGTTTATTCAAGGCAAATTGGATTGTAAAATAGACACAGAAGATGATGTCCCAAGAATGTCAAGTTCCCTTGCTTCACTTCTCACGAGACCTGGTGATACCTAAGAGAGAAAGATACCGCGTGTTTGATTTGCCATTTAGAAGTGTGCAAACAATCGTGTGCATGGGCTCTAAAAGCAGAAGCAGGGCTTTGTCACTTTGTGGTAGAGACTGATGGTTGCGAATTCGTTACAATCTGAAATTAAGTTAGTCCTCATAATCAAATGATTATTTTTTTACAGACTAAATAGTTATAGCTGTTGACAAAATGTATGTTGGGAAGAGCGATGGGGGTGTGTGCGCTCATGTGAATTTTCAGTGATCAATCAGATCATTTAGTTTTTAGGAAAGCATTTGGTATCACATTCTCCACTTACCAGGGTTATAATACTGATTTAGAATAGCTTAGGCTATGGAAAATTTAATTTGTTTTTATTTTTAGGTTTTTTTACCTAAGTGATTTTGAGTTACTGAGTTTTTGGTAAACTATTTTATGTAGCATTTCTGATCGTTGTCTGAATCTACTGTCTATTTTACATAGGCTTGGCTACCCAACTTTCATTTACTGGTTTTTCTTCTGGTAAATACATTAGCCAAAATATTTGGCATGTCCTGAAATAAAGCTTGTGTTTATAGTGTCAAGATTGTATTTCAGTTAGTACTTAACTGAGTATTGGTAATATATAACTGACAAATGTCATTAATAACATTTACAGTACATTGATGATTTTTATACTTCTTGTAATTGAAGTACTTGTTGTCCTTGACATAATGGAGATGCTTTTCTGGTTGGTATCCTTAAATGACAGTCAAGTCAAGAGTTGAGGGAGAAGAGTGCAGTTGTTAATTCTTGGATGCTTAATGAGAGAGGTTTCCAGTATAGAATATGAGTACCCATGCAGGATTATAGGGTTCCATTTGCAGTAGAGTGAATAATTGCCGTGGTGCCGACACACTCAATGCGTGTGTAATCCCTTCCTAACCTGCACCGCTGGCTGCCTGCACGGGAGGGGGAATGTTATGTCCTTAGGCGATGGCTGCCAGTGCTGGTGGTTTTTGAAGTTTCTCCTGGCTTCCCAGGCTGCAATTTTACACAAAGTACCTTTTGAAGTTGAACATGGAATAGCAAGGCCAAAGGGTGCTCAGCCACTCATGATGTCAGCCTTTCTGCCCAGGGCAGGATCAGCTCGTACCTGTGTCATCTCTGATGGATGTTTGTGTACTTTTTCTTCCTGCTTTCGCTATTTTCCCCTTCATCTCATTTTTTCCTTTTTAGTAGATGTTCTTACTCAGTTCTTTTCTAAGGAGTCTTACCCTCCAGACTCTCCCGCTGGTGTGCCCGGTCAGTCTCTCTTCCAGTATTTTATCTTGCTTTCTGGGGGACCTACTGCTTCTCTGCCAGCCCTCCACATGCGCTGCCTTTACCAGGTGTTTGCCTAGCTGTTAGTAGGGGTTTAATGGAAATAGCATCCCTGGTTTCACGTTGTACAGACAGGTAAGCTTGGTTTAAGACCCAAAGAGCTGTTCAGTATTCACTTGCACTGGGGGAAGCTGTGCTAGTTGGAAATACAGGTCAGAAGAGACCAATGGCTGAGTTAAATAATTCACCATCGCTAATTTATAATGCTGTGACTTAGAAATGGTATTATCTGTTTTTTAAGTTAAATCATATGCATGATATAGAGTAAAGATAGAATTCTTAGTGCTAGCCACAAGAAAAATATACTACTTGCAGTTATGGAAGGCATGGCTATGGTAAGCATCCAGCTATCCAAAAGTCTGTTAGTCAGAAAAAGAGAAATCTTCCCTAATTAAGATGGAGATATAATACTACAGCTTGAGAGAAATAGAGTAGTTGAAAAATGTCTTGCTTTTAACTGTGTTTATTTTACACACCTGTCAGAACTCTCTCTACTGATTTCTTGAATCTTTACTCCTTCCCATTTCATGTGAGAGATTGGGGATGCTGTTGTCTTGTGCACCTTCATAAAAGTAGCGTGTGAATAAAACTGAAGGGTTAGGAGAGCAGTGAACAGACAGGGCTTAGGACAGGAGCAACAGAACATTAGGTGACTTGACTGTTTATAGTCTTGACTGTGAAATCATGTGCATCTCTGGCAGAATTTTGGTTGCCTTAATTGAGCAGAATGTGAGCTGTAATATTTTCGGAGAATCTCCAAGGATGTTTTTTCATGAGAAGTCCTATTTTCTTGTTGTTGCTCTTTGTTTAATTCTTTGCTTACTTGCACTTTTTTCAGTGCCTGTAATTATTTTAGTGCAAATCCTCCTCCTTGGAAGTATAATGTCTTCTTTGTAAATTTACACTGTGTATTCTGGAAGATATTATTAGGAGATGCTGTTGTTTATTACCTCTTCTGAATGGATGCTTTTATGGTGAAACAGGAAGCTGTTTATGAAGTTAGCTGACAGTATTTATTATACTTCCCTTTCAAATGGATATTATTTTGCTAAAATTTAATATGCCCAAAATTACAGCTTACTGCAAACAAGATAATTTTATCTGCATCCTTTAACTTAACACACTGAAAAATTAATGTAAACTGAAAGGAAATCTTACCTGACATGGGAAAACTCTTTTGGGCTGCAGGTGGGATTTCAAGTGGCGTGTAACAGCACTACTGAAGCCCCTGTAACATTCAGAAGAGCACAAAGAAGCAGTCGTGTTTGATTCACAGTATGGATTACAATTAGATATCAGGCAACATCAAATGCCAAAAATGTGCTTGCTGTATTTTGAAATACTAATTTCTGCCAAGGAGCTGTAGTTCAGCGTCTCTACTCTTCTGCTCCAGATTTTGTACTTCGCAGAGAACTTGTCCAGAAGTCAGAATATTTGTAAGGGGAATTTTTAATGAATATTCAGAACCTCAAGATAGTTTCTGAGCTGTGTTATAACGTGGCAACTGTTTGGTTCTTTTCAAGGGGAAAGAAGCTCTTAAGTATTTTGCAAGTATCTATCTTTCAAAAGTTCAAAAGTTGTTTGAAATGTCTCCAATGTAGGGGGTGTACACAACTCTAAAGCTCTGTGGTAGTTTTCTCAGAGTCAGTTAAAAAACCCCAGCTCATTTTACAACTTTGANTTTGCAGTAGAGTGAATAATTGCCGTGGTGCCGACACACTCAATGCGTGTGTAATCCCTTCCTAACCTGCACCGCTGGCTGCCTGCACGGGAGGGGGAATGTTATGTCCTTAGGCGATGGCTGCCAGTGCTGGTGGTTTTTGAAGTTTCTCCTGGCTTCCCAGGCTGCAATTTTACACAAAGTACCTTTTGAAGTTGAACATGGAATAGCAAGGCCAAAGGGTGCTCAGCCACTCATGATGTCAGCCTTTCTGCCCAGGGCAGGATCAGCTCGTACCTGTGTCATCTCTGATGGATGTTTGTGTACTTTTTCTTCCTGCTTTCGCTATTTTCCCCTTCATCTCATTTTTTCCTTTTTAGTAGATGTTCTTACTCAGTTCTTTTCTAAGGAGTCTTACCCTCCAGACTCTCCCGCTGGTGTGCCCGGTCAGTCTCTCTTCCAGTATTTTATCTTGCTTTCTGGGGGACCTACTGCTTCTCTGCCAGCCCTCCACATGCGCTGCCTTTACCAGGTGTTTGCCTAGCTGTTAGTAGGGGTTTAATGGAAATAGCATCCCTGGTTTCACGTTGTACAGACAGGTAAGCTTGGTTTAAGACCCAAAGAGCTGTNGCTGTTAGGAGGGGTTTAATGGAAATAGCATCCCTGGTTTCACATTGTACAGACAGGTAAGCTTGGTTTAAGACCCAAAGAGCTGTTCAGTATTCACTTGCACTGGGGGAAGCTGTGCTAGTTGGAAATACAGGTCAGAAGAGACCAATGGCTGAGTTAAATAATTCACCATCGCTAATTTATAATGCTGTGACTTAGAAATGGTATTATCTGGTTTTTAAGTTAAATCATAAGCATGATATAGAGTAAAGATAGAATTCTTAGTGCTAGCCACAAGAAAAAAATACCTGCAGTTATGGAAAGCATGGCTATGGTAAGCATCCAGCTATCCAAAAGTCTGTTAGTCTGAAAAAGAGGAATCTTCCCTAATTAAGATAGAGATATAATGCTACAGCTTGAGAGAAATAGAGTAGTTGAAAAATGTCTTGCTTTTAACTGTGTTTATTTTACACACCTGTCAGAACTCTCTTTACTGATTTCTTGAATCTTAACTCCTTCCCATTTCATGTGAGAGATTGGGGATGCTGTTGTCTCGTGCACCTTCATAAAAGTAGTGTGTGAATAAAACTGAAGGGTTAGGAGAGCAGTAAACAGACAGGGCTTAGGACAGGAGCAACAGAACATTAGGTGACTTGACTATTTATAGTCTTGACTGTGAAATCATGTCCATCACTGGCAGAATTTTGGTTGCCTTAATTGAGCAGAATGTGAACTGTAATATTTTCGGAGAATCTCCAAGGATGTTTTTTCATGAGAAGTCTTATTTTCTTGTTGTTGCTCTTTGTTTAATTCTTTGCTTACTTGCACTTTTTTCAGTGCCTGTAATTATTTTAGTGCAAATCCTCCACCTTGGAAGTATAATGTCTTCTTTGTAAGTTTACACTGTGTATTCTGGAAGATATTATTAGGAGATGCTGTTGTTTATTACCTCTTCTGAATGGATGCTTTTATGGTGAAACAGGAAGCTGTTTATGAAGTTAGCTGACAGTATTTATTATACTTCCCTTTCAAATGGATATTATTTTGCTAAAATTTAATATGCCCAAAATTACAGCTTACTGCAAACAAGATAATTTTATCTGCATCCTTTAACTTAACACACTGAAAAATTAATGTAAACTGAAAGGAAATCTTACCTGACATGGGAAAACTCTTTTGGGCTGCAGGTGGGATTTCAAGTGGCGTGTAACAGCACTACTGAAGCCCCTGTAACATTCAGAAGAGCACAAAGAAGCAGTCGTGTTTGATTCACAGTATGGATTACAATTAGATATCAGGCAACATCAAATGCCAAAAATGTGCTTGCTGTATTTTGAAATACTAATTTCTGCCAAGGAGCTGTAGTTCAGCGTCTCTACTCTTCTGCTCCAGATTTTGTACTTCGCAGAGAACTTGTCCAGAAGTCAGAATATTTGTAAGGGGAATTTTTAATGAATATTCAGAACCTCAAGATAGTTTCTGAGCTGTGTTATAAGGTGGCAACTGTTTGGTTCTTTTCAAGGGGAAAGAAGCTCTTAAGTATTTTGCAAGTATCTATCTTTCAAAAGTTCAAAAGTTGTTTGAAATGTCTCCAATGTAGGGGGTGTACACAACTCTAAAGCTCTGTGGTAGTTTTCTCAGAGTCATTTAAAAAACCCCAGCTCATTTTACAACTTTGAGTATGCTTCTACAGTCCAGTCTTTCCAAACAGCAGGATGTTACTGCGGCACATAGCCAGAAAGGAGCAAGGTAAACATACAATTCTAGATTGACACATGCCTTAATACCTACCTATGCAATTCAGTGCCCTAAAGTTAAGGTAGTTCCCCCTGGAGTGGGGAACACTGTGCCACAAACTGGGAGCCGCTCTCAGCGGGAGACTGGCTGCAGCAGCTCCGGGAGATTTTGTGAAACTGCCTGAGCAAACTCCTACCCATTAGAATAATTGCCACTCTGCTTCAGACTGAAAGGCAGAAGGGAGTATTGTTACAGCAGGTTGAGCTGAAAGTCTTGGATTGTGTTAAAGGGCAAACATGCAAAACTAAATTGCTTTGAAGATAAATGGCGTAAGGATGAGCGTGGGGCCAGGTGCAGCTCTTTGAGACCAGCCTTACAAATACTGGAAACCTAGACAGATGTTCTCAGTTTACAACTTGGTTTCAACCTTCCCGTGTACAACCCCTGACCAAGAAAGCAGGTTCAGGGTACAAAAAGAAGAGATTATGATTCCAAAACAGGGAATTACAAGTAAGTAATTTAGAATATGTTCTGAGCAATTGCTGTTGTCTAGGCTTCTCATTGTTAAACAAGTGGTGGTCAGAGCTGGAGTTAGTGAATCTCGGCTCTACACTGGGCTTTGTAGTCCCTTGGTCTTGAGTCTGTCACAGTGCGAGCTGTGATTCAAGCTTTACTTTTGGGCATTTATTAATCACTTTTCCAATGGGTTTTTTAGTGATTAATAAAGTGCAGACACACGCTGATACACGCTTCTTGGTGAGGAAATTCAGGAAATGCAAACTTGATGTATAAAATTTCAACTCTAAATGTATCCTGTTTTGAAGGCGTGATTATGTGAAAATGTGAGTAGGTAATTTAGGAGAAGGTTTAAATGAGGAAGCTCTACTATTTCAGATCAAAGTGTTCTAATAGTTCAAGCAGTTGTAGAGAAGATGGAAGAATGTCTGTGTACAGGGGGAAGAAAATGCAGTTGTACTGGACAGTGGTACTTGAGTTAAAAATAATAAGACAAAAGTTAGGTTGTGTTCAAATCAACACCATCATCACGTGAGATACAATAGTAGTAAATTTGTATGTACTGCCCTGGGGGGAAAACCCAATGCACTTGCAGTTGATTTCCTTGGACCATGGTTGCCCTGTAGTCTGTCTTTTAGGTCCTTTAGGGCTTTTTTTCTTGCAAATATCTGTAGCTTACATGTGAGAAAACACATGTTAAAAACCGGTACGTATGTACTGTTGTCTTACAAAACCTGACAATCCGTTGTGGAGTTTCTTGTTTCGGTAGCAAAACAAGTTTTAAGCCTTTGAGAACCTCAAACAGATCCAGGGCCCTGGATTCCAAAAAGTAAATGTCATGCAATTGTCTTGATGTCTTCAAAACCTGTATCTTTTATATGACTGTCCATTGTATGAAGACACTTGTCTTTCACAAGAATGGTTTGGTGGACGAAAAGACGTTACTCTTCCTATGGGTAGCTAGTTCCTGAGTTTCTGCTCTTATCTTTTAAATTTGTTGTTTTGTTAAACAGGTCTTGGATATCTGATTTTTATCACCTTATGTTGGAGAGGATTAATGTTCTGTAGTATAAGGAGAGAGAAATTAGACAATGTTGAAGGGCACTGATCCAGGAAAAAGGCTCGCTGGTCTTTTTCAGAGACAACTTCGATGCCTTTGCCCTTGCAAAAAAGAAAAAAAAAAAATCCATTTTTTTCACATTAGCAATGTGAAATTTAGCAATTTTTCCTAAATTAAGGATAATGTGATATTATGCAAATATTGTGCTGAGCACAGTAATTTGATGGTAAATGAAGATCCTGTAAATGGTCCTTATATGAAAATATCGAATATAGTACTCAACACTGGTTTCAGAATAACCTGTCTTCAAAGTTAGGAAAAAATGAAAGACGTTGCCTTGGGGTGCAGCGTAGTCTGTGCATCCCTTAGCCACAGAGCTCAGTGTTGCTTTTTTGGTGGGAAAAAATACTGAAGCATCGCTTTCAAGTGATGCTCCTGGGTGGCTTTCTTTGAGCCCTGTCACAGGAAATAATTTGATGAAATCTTATCTTCTGTTACAATGAAACTCTGTAGTGAAGCTCTAGGATTTAAAAAATAAATAAATAAATAAAATCTCACTCTGCTACAGACAGTCCAGTGTGTATGTGAGTAGTTACTTAAATGTCCTTTCCTCCAGCTTCCAAGATGAGCTACCTAAAATGTCATCTACCACATGGTGATAGCCATTTTGAGTCTGCAACGGTATAAATGCTAAGGAAGTCCCAGAGTGCAGGTTGAATTGAGCCACACAGAGTGACCCAGCAGGAAGATTAATGGATCTAGATATCCTCCTGATCTTTCTGTGATATTAGACCCCCTTTTCCCACTCCTTAATTTAGGACACTCTCCAAATGGCTCCTTCACTTCATGATGACCTCTTCTCTGTTGCCATCGTGATAATATGTTAGTCTGCAGCTGTCTCCACAGGAGACCAATTGGGTTTCCCCTGGTCATTACAAGTATTGAACTCTGGCCAAATACCAAAATTGCCCATATTGCATGTTTTGCAGACTTGCTTGATTGTAAATGTCCTTGACTTACAACCAAATTATTTCTTCCCCCCCCGGCCTCGATCCCTGTTCCCTGCCCATGAGATTTTCATTTACGGTTTTGTTTCCTTGTTTCTGTTCTACAACGTTGGTTGGATTTGGATTCAGTACTGAATTTTGGGCTGTAATTGCTTGTTAAGGATTGTATGCCACTGTGGGAATGATCACCCTAGAGTCCCGTTGTCGGGTGGAGGAGTCAGGGACTTACCTCATAGCCTAATGCACAGGGTGTTCTGGGGGACAACACCCAAATCCATCCTCTTGCTTTCCGTGATACTTACTCTAAAATCACATGTGCTTTGATACTGGGGCCATCTTTTACTCCTCCCACCGTAAAATTTCTTCAAATTGGTCAGCTTTGGTGCTGATAGGATCTTTAATCCTCACTTTGGGAACTGTCATAGTTAATACCTCACCTGATCAGCCAGTGCTTGTTGGGATGTAGTGGTTCAAATGAACAGAACGATGCCGTCAAGTACCTTGGCTGCTTTAATCACTTTGAGCATAGTTTTGTTTCCAGCACTTGCCATTTCGCTGCAGCGAAGTATATAATATAATCGACTTGTAGTGATAAAACTTCTTGTTTTCTTTTTAATGTGGTTGGCCTGAGGTGTTCTCTTTTCCATTGCTTCAGTCCTTCTGGCTGTATTCTTGCCTCTGAATCCACTCAAACTTCTGTTTTGTCATTGTAGTCAGAAAACCCCTTTTCTTAAGGCATGTATGTGTGTTAGAACCTGACTGGATTTAAAAAGGACTTGAGGGTTGCTTGAAATCTCATCATGTACAAACTTGTCAATGTAGGAACCTCGATGTTTTATCATACTCTAAATATGAAGGTTCTTTTTTAGTATAATGTATGCAAATGTGTTTCACAAGAATCTGCTGCTCTGATCTGAAGAGTTCTGCGGGACTGTAGGGGTCTCTTGGAGACAGCTGAAGAGGAGGGTGAGGTGATGATACCAGCTCTGAATACTGTGTAAAACCTTGTCTTTAATGAAAAGAAGTAATTTTAAACAATTTTAAACCACAGATGATTCAAGTGATCAATTCTAGGAAGATACAGCTCCCTTATAAACTTCATACAAAACATGTAACTTAGCAATAATAGAGGATACAGGGCAAGATAATAAAAGCAGACAATAAAGTGAAAAGAAATCATTAAATAATTAGACATAAGTGAGTCATAAAAATCTTTTATTATAATGAGATGTCCATCTTTTTTGTTACAGGAGACTGTAGTATTGTTCCAGTTTCTTTAAAAATCAGATAATCTTTGCTTTTGCACTTTTAAGTGTTATATTCTTATGCTAAGAGCTCTCGTATTAGGTTCAATTATGTTACTTCTGTGGATGCCTGTCAGCTTTGGATGTGGATGTCAGTTTTGCTTCCTATGATCCAAATCAGTGAAGGCTTTCCTGGTCAGTCTAAGGGTCTTCCCTGCTTGGGGAAAGCAGCACTACTCTTGTGCTTTCCATGTGTTACGGTCTCCGTTTCTATACAGTAGAATTACTTGTGCTTTGAAAAGAAAAAATTGCAAAAAAACCTAATTTATTTTGCAGATGTCTTATGGTAGCCATTGTAGTGTGTGTGTTTCCTAAGCTGGGTGCTTTGCCAGTCCTGATTTTCCTATTTGTTCTTCTCTGTTGGTTCTGAAGGTACTGAGGTAAAAGTAGCAATTAACAATTTTATTTTTGCTAGCATTGCAGCTGTCTACTTCTGCTACAACTGCTTTTCAGTGACGAGGTAGGAAAGGAAGGTTTGCATGAGGCATTGTAATAGCAGGGAGGTGTGAAAGAGCTATTGTTCTCAGAACAGAAGGATTCAGAACGCTTTCAATGTGGTTTGCTCCCCATCTTTTTCATAGTTTAT
This sequence comes from Jacana jacana, assembly GCA_013400555.1. Taxonomy (NCBI): domain Eukaryota; kingdom Metazoa; phylum Chordata; class Aves; order Charadriiformes; family Jacanidae; genus Jacana; species Jacana jacana. Next base: position 89,738 of record VZTM01018935.1, read on the forward strand.
TTCTCTCAGTTTGCCTATGACAGAAATGGCAGGGGGAGGCCTGGACCAGCAAATAACTGCAGTACGTGCTGTGTCCAATTGCCTGACTTGGAGAAACCTGTTGGGTTTGTTGGGTGGGGTTTTTTTCAGACTTTGTCAGTACTTTTACAGTGGGGCATAGAGGATGAAGGATCAGTAGCTGGCAGTTGACATAGGCAGCAAACCCTTCCTTTAGAAGGTCCATCAGCTCATCGGTGACGAGCGTACCCGGCATAGGTCAGTGACATCATCTTACTGGAGCCGCACACCTGCACACACAGGGGACCACCATGACCTACACGGTACCAAATCTTTTGCGTCTCCTCCTCGAAATGTCTGAAATGGCTCGTGTGTCTGATGCCAGAAGCTGGAGTTTTCACTTTGTTGCCTGGCAAAGAGCAGCAGCAGTAGGAAGTCTGCATGCCTGGATTTCAAGCTTGTTTTAGGTAATGGGGCTTTTGGAGGAAAATTGCTGAGCCCTCTCGTCTCCATGGCTGCTCTCCAGCCACTTTTTCTGTAATTAGCAGTAGGATCAGCAACACAGGTTAAATCATGTCCCTCCCCAGTTCATGGTAACACAGGGACCAGTGCCTTCATTCTAATCAGCCTTATTATCTAGGCTTGAATAGAAAATTTATTTTACAGTGGTGACTTCAGAGTTAAAGTTCTGATGATCTCATCAGGGTTTATGTCATGAAGTGCCGGGCAGCTGGTATCTGATGGACACTGGATGCTTGACACTTTGGTGTGCTGGGATTTTGTCCTGGGTCTGTCTTATTGTTGTTTTGGAGGGGTTTTGTGTCTCTGAATAAAGAATTATTTGTGCCCTACTGTTTTTATTTAATATCAGTGCTGCTTTGTAAATGTCTGTCTTAAAACAGATGCAATTCTTAATAAACACATCTAATAGTCAATATAATGCTTCTCTATGCAAGCAGGCAAAATAAAAAAGGGAAAAGGAGGAATGTTTCCTGTGATGGTAAAAGTAATGTATGCTTTTTTCTGTTTCCCTATTTGCACTGTTGTAAAGTAGTAGACTAAAATGTGAACCCAAATTTCTAAGGTAAGCATATTCTAGCGGATAGTCAATTTTACAGTAGCAGAACTTGCTGAAGCCATTAAATATTTTGTCACTGGTTGTACAAGAGGCAGAAAGATTGGACACTAATTTTTACTGTGGAAAAAAGTAGTTATTTGAAGTTTTTTCCTCAGGTGGGATTATCTTACAAGTTGCTCAAGAGTTGATTAAAATGATTGCTCTAGTCCTGGGAGTAGTTTTGTTAGGAACTTTGATGGTTACATGATCATACCATTCACAAGAAAATATTCCAGGCAGGTAAGGTAGAAACTGAGAGCAAGTGAACTGGGTGATAAACTCTTCCTTTCTGCCTTTCTGTGGCATGTGTTTGCCACAATGAACCTATTGGGCAGCTGTAGGTGTCTGTGCTTTGTTGTCAGTTACACTTGGCCTGTGATGAATACTCTTTTAGTTGCACAAGTGAATGCATCTTCATTACTTGAGGTAAATTTTAGTTGTTAAATTGCCTTCTTTAGTCCTGTAAATGTGTTAAAATAAAGTTTGCTGGTTAGTTTGATATTTAAAATGCCAGGTAGTTTTGTCTCAAGTTTTGCCTTCTTTGAAGGTCTCCAAAGTAAGTCTAAAGAGCTACGGATCATCTCTCATTTAAAGCAGTAGGAAATAATATTGATCATAACACAGGCGAGGAACACTGTTGGTGTCTTTTAATCTTGTATCGTTTGGGCTCCTCTTGTTACCTGCCTTGTTAGTTTTGCCAATACCTATCAGAGCAGGTCATAGTGGAGCTTTGAACCCTTGAGGATCATTGCACTTTGAGTCCTCTGAATTGCTAAGAGGAAAGCTGGACTAAGTTTTCTTTTCTTTTTTTTTTTTTTTCCTTTTAATTTCTCAAGCCTGGTATTCGTGCAGTGACCATGGCAGCAGCATATGCTGTGTTGATTGGGGGAAAACAGTAATCCCATAGTCAAAGACTGGCTTTGGGGATCTCCAAAGGGTGTGCTTGTTCTGTCACTGCTGAAAGGCTGGCTGATGTCCTCTGTGGATTTTAAGAATCTGGCATCACATGGTAAAGAGTAGGAGGATTTTAGAGTAATACCATGTTCCCCTTTTATTTCTTACCTTTTTTTTTTTCTTATTTTTAATAATTTGTTCTGCTGATCTTTATTATATAAGAAGTAATTTAATAAAACTGTTTCAAATGAGGAAATGGAAAGGGAATTCCAAATGAATGTTACAACACAGTACTATTGCAGTGTGACACTTCAATGTGTCTTCAGTGTCAGCTTCAGTGTGACACTTCAGTATGGGTGGTCCTTTCTGGCACAATGCTGAGGGACTAAGAAAGGACTCATCTTGTGAGTGTGGAAGCATGCACACCTATGAGAGATGGACAGACTGGCAACAAAAGAAGTGTTACTGATGTCACGAGGTGACCTGTGTGCTTCTACTGATAGTTTACCATGTGAATTGGATGGTGTTTACTGTGGACTATGTGAATAGCTGGGTTCTTGAGAAATTGCAGAGGAATTACTTGCTCTTGTGCTGATGCTGTGTGTGGTGCATAAATGCTTATGGCTCTGCCATGGAGGCTCTCTGTGTCATAGAATGATAGAATGGTTACAGTTGGAAGGGACCTTAACGATCATCTAGTTACAACCCTCTGCCATGGGTTACTCAAAGCCCCATCCATCCTGGCCTTGAATGTTTCCAGGGATGGGGCATTTCCAGCCTCTCGTGACAACCTGTTCCAGTGTCTCATCACCCTCAGTAAAGAATTTCTTCCTGGTATTGAATTTAAATCCCCCTTCATTCAGTTTAAAACTGTTCCCCCTTGTCCTATGGCTCCACTGCCTGATCAAGAGTCCCTCTCCATCTTTCCTCTAGGCCCCCATTAGGTACTGGAAGGCTGCTATAAGGTTCCTCTGGAGCCTTCTCCAGGCTGAACAACCCCAACTCTCTCAGCCTGTCTTCATAGGAAAGACTATGCTCCAGACTCCTCTTTGTGGCTGCCGCAAGACACAGTTCTCCATCAGAGGGAGAGAATCCCCTCCCTCGACCTGCTAGCCACACTGCTTTTGTTGCTGCCCGGGATGCAGTTGGCTTTCCCAACTGTGAGCACACATTGCCAGCTTGTTTTGAGCTTCTCATCAACCAACATTCCCAAGTCCTTCTCCTCAGGGCTGTTCTCAATCCATTCTCTGCCCAGACTGTATTTGTTCTTGGGATTGCCTTGACACAGATGCAAGACCTTGCACTTGGCTTGGTTGAACTTCTTGAGGTTCTCAAGGGCCCACCAGCTCTCAAGCCTGTCCATGTCCCTCTGGGGTGGCATTGCTTCCTTCCAGCACGTCAACTGCTCCACGTAGGCTAGTTTCATCCCACACAGCTTGGTGTCAGAGGTAGTCAGCTCTGTTCCCTGGCAAGCTCTTGGGAAGCCATCAGTGAGTGCTGATTTTCCATTGCTGTGTATTGTTTGTTTTGCTGAAGGAGTTGGTGTATACTCTCTTCTTCCTCTGAGCGGAAGGTTACACAAACCATTGCTTCACGGCCCAGACACACAACTACATGGTGCTGCTGGTGCTGCCTCTCCTCCTACTCACAACCACATGCTTATGTAGTTTTGTAATGGGCTGTAAGTTTTTCAGGTGAATATTTGCACGAAGAGAGCTGTGTATGTTTAAAAGCTATTGTTTGCTGCTTCCAGTATAAGTACAGCTGGCCTAAGAAGTACAGATGCTGGTTAGTGCATACAACAAAAATACACACAAATAATGGATTAGGTGAATTTGATGTTTTCATGTATTCTTTCACATCTATGAACTGTGTATAGCTAATGAGCCAATAAAAAGAATTGACCTTGCAGCTGACAGTTGATTTGGAAATGCAGAAATATTAAGAAAGGTATTTACGATTTCCACTAAGCACAGCTTGGCAATTGTTCATATTTAATGAGTTATATCATTGTTTCTGGTACTAAATTTATGCCTCAGTGTCTGTGCCACACATCTGAGTTGCTGACACTATGAACTATAATTTTGAATTCCTTCCATTTTTTGTTTAAATTATCAACCATAACTTTGTGTTATAGCACACACGAGGGAAGAAATGTTAAGCTATGATTCCAACAGCAAGCATTAAATGAATATATTGCAGGCCTTTCAGATGATAAATTAGAAATCCATGAAGATTTACAGAATATCCATATTGACAATGATGCCAAGTTAGAGCTGCTTTAGGTACTATATGCATTAACTAGACTTTCCAACTCTTCCCTGTTGTAGATGTGAAAGCTGCTTAGTCTTCTCGACTGTAGTCTGGTATTCACAAATGCCTGTGTTGATTGTGATGAATGATTAGAGAAAATGGGTCTTCTCCAGCATATTTAGGCACCACTTTCAGTATGTGGTTTGCTAGATGATTGGTGTGTTGTCTCTGCATGTATCCTTTTGCTGTGGTGCTAATAGAAATAAAATCTGTTCTTTTAATTTGCTAACCATTGCTGTGAAACAATACATACCATTATGAGCCTTGCCTGAGTGACAGGTAGAGCTACATCTTTAGATAGTAAATTGGAAATACTAGTCTTTTGTTGGCAAAGAAACGGGGGAAATAATTATTTGAATGTAAATTGTCTGCCCTATCACTGAGCATTTTCATACAAATTAGGATAAAATAATTTCCTGTAATACTTCAGAAATCAAATATGGAAGAGAAGTCTATTTGCCCAGCCAGACTAACTACACAATGTCACGCACACTTGAACATTTGGAAGAGCGAAGGACCATTTATTTTCTCTGTATTCAGATGGAATAGGGGACAATGTTAATTTGTTATGTGGCCCCGTTATATAAGAAAAAAACGTTGAGGGTGTTAAATCCTCATCTTCAGAGAACCGTGTTTGTAGAATGCCAGCAGATGTCAGTGTGCTCTTGTCATACAGCACTTTTGTTTTTAAACAATGTTTTTCCCTGAATGAAATAATATGGGAGGATGTAAGAAGTGTTCTAACACTAACTTAATGCAGGTCCATTTAATTCAAGTGTTTTCCTGAAAAGGGTTGGTTTTTTTCCTGTCTGAATTCTAGCCCTGGGTGCGATGTCTGTGTCCATGCTGGCTTTCACTGTATATAGCCACTCATCAGGCTGCTTAAAGAGCAGAGTTTAAAATGCTTTGCTAAATGGAGATGTATTGTTGATAGCACCACAGTTTCTAATGGAACTTTTTCCTCTCTGTAGAACTTTTTGGAATGTATTTCCTTCATAGACTCTGAGGCGTTTTGAAAACACTGGTGTGTTTCCTTCTGTTTGCATAGCTAGTGAGTGTGTTTGATCTGTTTGATCAACTCTGTCTCTCTAATTTGGAGATTATTTTGTCACTCTTTATAGGTGGTAATCAAAAAGAGATGAACTGTTTCTTGTCTTCCCTGTATTTCAAAAACCACTGTTGGTGTGGCATTGTGGAGAGGTCTTTCCCTTCAGCTCTGGAAGTGCAAAAGGATGCCGTGTAGTGTGGTAGGACACAGAATTCATTGTCTGTTTAGAAACCTCAGTTTTTAGAACAGTGACTTAGGCCTCAAAGAAAGTTGCCAGGGTTGCACTTTCAGGGAGGTGGGCAGATGGTGCTTTTAGAAGGTATGGATGAACAGATGGAACCTGCTGCCCACATGAAGGAAGTCAGCAGCCTGCTGACAGGTAATCCAAGCCCAGTCCTTCCCAGAGATGGCGTTACGCTGGTTGCGCAGAGACAATGGTAAAACTCCCCTTGAAGTTTTTGGTTTTCTTTTTTATTTTTTTTCCTCCCTGTGCTTGTCAGTACTGTCTCTGTGAAGAGGGGTGGTCTGCACCCCAAAGAAGATACCTCTCTTTTTCCTAATGTAAAACTTCAGTACTTCCATCTCAGTCTGATAATGCTGACCGTTGTCTGTTTTAGCCAGCACCACCAACGCCAGAAGGGTGAACCCCATGATTTTCAGTTTCAGGTACCTGCTACACTTGGTGCCTTGGTGTGTTAGGTGTGGAAATAAGAGGTAAGAATGCTGCCTAAAGAAAAAAGGCCATTTGCTTCAGCTTCTGTTTGGGAGCTAATGTCAATTTTTGGCCTGGTGTATTAGTTTTTCTTGTAAATTCAAAGCCATAAAATACATATCTGTCATTTCAGGCTTTTTAATTACATTTCTAGCAGAAATGTATTTTGCTTTTTCTTCAGCCCTGTTTTTTCAAGATCTGTCATCTTAAAGAGTTGGTTTTACATGCAAGACCTAGCTATTGTGACTTACTCCTTGTTTTTTCATGTCTCAGTCTGTTTACATGAATTTCAGATCATGCAAATGAGAATTGAGGCAAGGAAATCAGGTAAGAAAGATACCTTTGGAGTAAAAAATATCACCAGCATCATCCAACATTACCGAGGCTGTAGTTGTGGAAATGAGGCTATTTTATTTTCAAACAGTGGTATTACTGCATTTGCCCATAATGATTTCTTCTAGAGATGCTGATAAACACCCAAAATCGTGTTAAACATCATGTCCAAATTAGTTCCAAGCAACTTTTTGCATGATAAACTGGTAGATTCAATTCAGGGTTTGGCTTGCTTGCCTGGAGCTGAAAGAAAGGAATTAGAAAATTATAGTTCTCATTTTGGGGTTGGGGGGGAGGGAAGTAGGGAAAATGTAGCTATTTGAGAGTCTGCATGTGTAAAGCTTGAAAAATTATCTTCTTTGTAATGAAAATAAAAACCAAAAAGTATTTGTTCACTCTGGATACAAGAAGTGAGATGCAGTATCATACATTGTCTTGACATACTTTCTTCCCTGGCAATGTAAGCACTTTGTGATAGTTGACTCTGATTAGCAGCCTTCTGAGTATGCACAGTCTCTATGTAATGATTTCCTTATGCAGCTGGCACTGCTATTGTGCTCTTGCCCCTTGAACTCCTGAACATCAGGTTCATGGCAAAAATGTCTGGTGTCTCCATCGTGCTTTAACATGGTTAACAGCTCAAAAAACCAACTTATTTCACTGAAACTCCGGGTCCACCTGAACGACTGTTACAACTTCTCTTTTATTGCATACAGAGATTTTATTGGTGAACGTGTAGATTTTACAAGGGGTAAATTAAGGGAGCTGGATTTCTTATGATAGTATGGGCGTATGGATCAAAATACCAAATGTGAGCGTTTAGCTGTGGCTTGCAGAGCTTGCTCACTCGTTCTGTATGACAGATGTGAGTTGAGAGCAGATGAATGACTCAGTTGTTCATTTTGTCCATGTACTTCATATGTAAATGTTCAAAAACGTGCGCTTTATGTCAAGATAGTGAGGAAGTAATACTATAAACCTTGAATTTTATTTTGATCAGTTACATATTAACAGTGATCTTAGAACTTCTCAAACTTTATTTATAAAGTTATTTATAAATTTTTGGGGGAATACAGCTTTCCTTAGGTTAGAATTTACACTTTCCTATGTCTGTGCATTTGTAGTTTGTGGAGGAGATTAAGGGGAAAACTGGGCAAAAAATGATGGCCAAATCTTCTGACAATACTTCCAGAGGTAATAAAGGTTGCAGCTGTCAAAGGCTGCTTTGAATTAATTTTGATGTTCTTATACTTACTTACAAATCCTTCAGTTGTCCCTGTGTACTTCAGTCTGATAAGAAGGTACTGTTCTAGCTGATGCTAGATGTTCTACAGACACATGCTTCAGGACCCAGACTGTTTGTCTGCAGTGAAACAGATAGCTGGTGGCTGCATTTACATCTTAAGCCTTGACATCTCCAGAAAAATGGCATCTGTTACAGTAGTTATACACTCTCATTCCTCAAAACATAAATATTTTATGTAAATGTAAACTCTAAAATGAACAGTCAAACATGAAATTTGTTGGAAGTGTATACAAACCTGGATGGATGTTTCCAACAATAAGTTAATGCAACTCCAAATTTTCTGCAAGATTTAATAGATCTGNGTAATTGGTGAACAGACTGAAATGGACCCAATGAAGAAGGCATCGCAATACGCATTTCTCCTCCAGAAAGAAATTAAAAATGTGATCCTCCTCATGGGCATAAAGTGAGGTATTGTGAAGGTGATGGGTCATAGGAAGATGGAGTTGATAACTCCACAGGAGACATTCACAGATGTCATAGTTGTAGTTCCCTGGCAGAAGCAGCCTTGCCGCAGTATCCCCAGTAATGAATGTTGGAACTGTGGCAAGCTATGGACTATAACATCTATGATACAATATTCCATATAAGGTGGTTTGGGAGACAGGCTTCTAATGAAAGTCTAGGGAGTTCCTTAATCTGTTTTCTCTGCAAACAGCATTGTTTCACGTATGCAGAAATAATACTAAGCCATCAGAATAGCACAGGGATTTTGTGGCAGAAAACCTGATTGCCGTTCAGTTTTAACAACAAAACTAAGCAAAAACTCTTGAGCTAAATATTGTTTTAATTTGGCAGTTATTTATTCTTCCTAATTCCTGACAATTTCTTTTACCAAGGTTTTCCAGGACACCAGGCATATTGCCATTTCTGTGAGACTTCTGGGTTTGGGGAAGCAAACGACTTTGATACCAGTCTCATCATCTCACCCAAATCTGCATAAAATCTTCCATTCTCTCTCTTAATAGGTTGCTTCCTCCCTGTCTTCCACATTGCTGTTTCTCTCATAGTAGGTGTTGCTTGGAGATAGGTTTGAGGGTCAGCAGTATTACTGGGGTTATTTGGAGGCATTAAGTCTAAACCCAAATCTTTCTTTTCCACCTATTTCCCTGAAATGTTGATGATGGGGAGTCCTTGCCCCCATGCCCCCTGTCCCTCCTGCTCCCCACAACGGCTGCTGGGCTAGGGCTTACATTGGTTTCCTCACTCCTCACTGCCCAGGCAGGGTTTGGATCTTCTGGAATCAGCCCCAGGGACGTGCTGGCTGAATGGGCAGAGGCCTGAGAGGTGCCGGGGCCTCAGTTTTTGGGGACTTCTGGCTCTTTCATGGCCCCTTTTAGAGAGTAGATTTGGAGTATTCCTTCTGTTTATGGTTCATCAAAGATGAGGAGGAGATGGATCTTTAATTCAGGTCACTGTTCTGGGCTCCCCAGTTCAAAAAGGACAGGGAACTGCTGGAGACGGTGCAGCAAAGAACCACAAAGATGATTGGGAGCCTACAACATCTCTCTTAGGAGGAAAGGCTGAGGGACTGGAGAGGACCGAGGGGAGATCTGATCAACACCTGTAAATACTTAAAGCGTGGGTGTCAAGAGGAAAGGGCCGGTCTTTTTTCAGTGGTGCCCAGTGAGAGGATACGAGGAAAAAGGCACAAACTTGTACATAAGTTCCATCTAAACATGAGATGTTTAGATGTTTAGATTCCATCTAAACCTTCTTCTCTTTGAGGGTGGCAGAGCCCTGGAAGAGGCTGCCCAGAGAGGTAGTGGAGTCTCTGTCTCTGGAGCCATTCCAAACCCACCTGGACAAGTTCCTGTGCAACCTGCTCTGGATGGACCTGCTCTGGCAGGGGGTTGGACTAGATGATCTCCAGTGGTCCCTTCCAACCCCATATCATTCTGTGATTCTGTAAGCTTTGTTTGGACTGCCAGATTATTTTGGAAGAAATATTGTTGCTAAAGACTGCAATTGTGATCAGGGATGTTTGCTACCTACTAGAATGCAGCTTCACACTTTTACTCCGACTCCTGCTCCCATTTCTAACTGCTTAAAGACAACTTGATTCTTTCTATATTGTCCAGTTTCATTTGGACATGCAGATGGGATGAGGACCACAAGAAGGAGATCAGTTTAAAAGAAAAGGTTCATTTTGGTTTTAAATTAAGGACAGACTTCTGTCAGACTTCTGTTCCTTCTAGCAGGAAGCCCTGCTAGCAAGCAACTTAGTGTGGAAGAAAATAATCTCAGGGTTTTTTTGTCTGCTGCTGACTGATGAGTTATGTTATACTGAAAGGCTTCTGCCCTGCCACGCTTTCTTTGTGTGCTTCAGAAGAATGACTCCACTCATTTTGCGTGAAGTAGGAGAATGTAATTTGCCAACTGGTTTACTTCATCCTGGGAGCAAATCTGAGAGGCATTCAGTCTAGCTGCGAACGAGGCACTGTTTTTAATTTGAGATTTAATTTTATATAGTTAAACAGCTGCAGGGATGTCTGTAAGCAGATGCTATTTAAAAAAAAAAAAAAGGACAGTGCATGATTTTTGTACCTTCTTCCTACTCAGGAGAGTACTCGGGTGCTGTGGTGGGAAATAAAGAATGGTTCCTCACAAAGCTGTTGGCAAACCTTGATTTTTCAGGGTTTAGGCTGTGTTGTTGAGTGTTCTAAACTTTTTGTATTAGACTCTTCACTGTCTACAGCAAATTTCTCTTATTTGTTGAATTAAGTTTTGAGGCTTAGTCCTCATTTAAAAAAAGAAGGGGAGGTGAAGGAGATAGGGCAAAGTCTTGATTTCCCAGGTAAGAAAAATGTTGTGCCGAAGGCTAATGATGCAAAAAGCATGTGCCCATGGAGGGATTACAACAGGTTGAAGATTGGGCCTATGGAGCCCTGGTGCAATAGCATTGCAAGGATGGTGATCTTGATCTTTGTCAGAGACAAATCTTCCGGAGCTGGGGCTGTAAGACTGATGTTTATTCATGTCAGAAAAGCACAGTCAAGAAGCCTATTGCTTCCAGCCCAGCTCCTTGGTGAGATCAAATGGTGGTACCCTGTTCAGAGGCCTGGCTAGCTCTGGTTCAACGGTTTGCAAGTTGATTGATTTAATAACAAGCAGTATCTGCCGAGCTTGCAGGAGCCTCTTAGGTGCCCAACTGTTAGGTGCTGCATCCTGAGACAGGCTTATTTTGCCCAAATTGTTAGGCATGTTGATATGTTCTCTGTACATGAAAAATACAGGAGTATTTTTAGCTGCTGTTGGCATTAAAAAGATTTGCTCTTAATACCAGTGAAAGAAGGGTGAGAGAGGAAAGGCTTTTGAATATTTTAGTAACATATTTCTGATCTATTAGATGGAAGTAATGGGGAAGATTATATGGCTCTCTTATTCAGAATATGTCTCATCAGTGTTGTGACTGCCCCAGAAATCACAAGAAATGCCTAATTCTGTGTGGCATATGTAAGTAGGCTGTTAAAACTGATAGTAACTTGCTTAATGAAAACAAGTGAACTGTGCAGTTATATGAACCTCATGGCTGCAGTATAGGACTGTGACTGTACTCCCTCCCTACGGTGGAAAGCAGAAACATGATTGTATTCTTTTCTTTCATCTGTAGATGTTATTTACCTGTTTTTAAAAATGATAAGGTAAGGACAGTAGTAGTGGTTTTACATTTGGCTCTAGCAGGATAGTTGACTGTTAATATTTTTCTGACAGCCACTTGTATGAAGGTTTGGTTTCCAACAAGCTTTCCTGGGACACTGTTAACCAGCAGGCCCACCAAAGCAGTGGAATTTAGCTGGGGTATGTGTGGTCTAACTCAGGGTGGGAGAGGTGCTTTGAGATCCATTATGGAAAGGTTTGAAAGTCAGCAGTCTGACCTGGAACTGAGAATGTGGATTAGTGAAGAGCAGTGTTTTGCATTGCTGAGCAGAGAGGTTGCTGAATTGGGAATGAGCCAGGGCATCCTCAGGGTCTGGCAGCAAGTGATAGTCTGGTTTGCGTGTTGCACATGTGGTGCTCAGGGTGGTCAGGTGGCATTTAGTAAGCTGCAGGCAGGCCTGTGAGCTCCCCAGGACACGGGTTGGATATTCAAAATACCCCCATCTTCTTTTTGAGAGTAGCCTCTAGGAACTGAAATAAGATTTAATGTGTTCTTCCTGGTATTGCACCAAAAATAATAGCTTTGAGGGGCAGTTAAAACAAAAGACTGGTTTGGGGTGGTTTTTTATTGTTTGGTTGGCTTTTTTTTTTTTTTTTTTTTTTTTTTTTTTTGCGTTGGGCTTTTTTTTTTTTTTTAAATTGAGATGTGCACTTTCTATTTTGAAAAGGAAATCATTTGAAATTTTACAATAAACTTTTTGCATTTGGGGTTTCTGAAATAGCTAGGTTTCTCTTAGGCTGTGTAAATTCTATTCTTACAAACTGAACATAACCCTAAATTTGAATTACCATTTTTTTTTTCCCTATTGATACCCATTTAATACTACTTCCATGGTGGCTTTCAGCAGGAAGTTGTGAAAGGGTTAGCAGCAATTTGTTTTACCTGTCTGCAGTTCCAGTTTCCTTGGTAAGTTTCATTAGCACACTATCATGGTCTAAAAATAGGAACCCCAGAGAATTACTCTCACTTAAGGAATATAATGCATTAGAAGCTCTTCATTTTATATTATAATTATTCCAGAGCACCTCAAACTAGTCACTTTTCCATTGAGGGGAGTCCTAAACAGTTTTCTGTCCAAAGTTTTATTTCTCAGAATTTCTACATCTGCATGTAAACTACTTGCAGTCCACCTGTTATCCTTGTTTCTGCTCTGCTGTGGAATTAAAAAAAAAACACCCAACTTCTATTAAACTCTTAAATGAGTGTTATTTTGTTGCTTATTGTGCATGGAGCAGTAAAGAGCAGGGTGAAGGAGCTGGAGTATCTGCAGTGCTCTGTGGATTGCAGAGCACCACACGGGTGATTTCCCACTCCCAGTACCTAGCAATAGGGTGCATGTCAAGCCCTAATTCTGTTAGAATTCTACAGAGGAAAAGTTTGTTTCTCCCTCGTTTCCTTCCCCTCAGCCCCAGGTAAGGTCTGTCTGGAAGGCAGCACGATGCTCTGGCGTATCAACCTCCCCTCCCAGTTTTGTGTCAGCAGCAGGCTTGCTGAGGTCACAGTGTGTGTCCCATTGTTGACACCATAAGTGAAGCTGTTAAACAGGACTGGACCCAGTATGCACTGCTCTTACTGTGAAGTTCAGGTACAGCTTTCCGTGCAGCTCTGTGGTACTCCAAAACTTAAAGGTGCTCAGAAAACTTCCCTTCTTGCTATTTCATCTCCTCTCAATATGACTTCCTTCAGCCTCATCATAACTGTAAGTATGAATCCCTCTGGAAGGGAGGGAGCACAGAAGTGTTGCCTTCTTTCTTTCTGGCATCTTTGTGAAATGGTAATGCTGACAGGTGCAACAAACCCATTACTTGTAAAGCCATACAGATTTTTCATGACACAGCAGTCTTTTTATGTTACCTTATTGTCCAGATGGCTAAGTATATAGTAGAAGAGAATTAATAGATGTTGGGGAAATCCGCCTCCGTGTGGAACAGATAGTAACATTGGCAACTGGTCAAAAAACCCTCAGAAAGGTTGCAGCTGAAGGACACCACTGTTGGAAACACAGACGAAGATATATTCCTGAGCTCAAGAAGGAAACACAGAGGATGCATTATCGTATGGAATGATTAGATGACTGACTAATGAGCCTTGAGGGGCAAGGAAATTGGTTACAAAAGCAATTAAATAAGCCCTGACATTCCAATGTACTCTGTATAAACACTAAACTCTTACTATGTTGAATTGGCAAAGCAGAACAAGTGGCATTTAAGCATACAAGGCTAACTGTTACATGAAAAAAAACCTGTGCTAAACAGATTGTTCTGCTGAAAGTGTGTTAGTAAATGCTTTTCTTTATCAGAAGGTGTGATAACACATTGTAATATTAGCATTATAAGTCACTATCCACAGTTTTCATTGATTATTCTGGATATTCAAACCAATATGATACAGCATTAAAGCCCATATTCCCATTCAATCAGTTAGTTCTTAAACACTCTTAGGTATTGATGGCTGGCTTTTTCTTTTTTTTTTTTTTTGGTTGGGATAAAACTTCTGCATAAGAGATCAGGTTTGAGTAACAGAAAGGTCATTCTGCATCAAATCTGAGGAGCAAATGTATGATACACACAGGGCACTGACTTGAATATTTTGCTCAGGTTTCTCTTTTGAATTGCAGTTTTGAATTTCTTGGTAAATCGTCTAAGGTGTAGTCCCACCCTGTGGTAGCAACAGCTCTGGAATTCTGTTGTCAGGCAATTCTGGGGAAGCCTGTCAAGGTGAGGTTGGGGTTTGAAAGGTGGTCCTAGTGAACTAGAAGTTGAAATGTGGGTAATATTTTAAGAACAAAACTCGGTTTGCTGGTAATATTGCTGGGGCGGATCTTCAGCATTGTTTGCAGTAAATTTCTAGCAACTTTTCCTGTGCAGAGGTGCTGAAAGTGTCACTGGTTTCTTTTTGCCTGATAAATGTGTGAATCTGAAATCAGCTTCTTTAAGAAAGTGGTAATTTACCGATATCTATTGCAGTTGTAACTATGGATGACAAAGAGCTGAGCTGGGTGTTTGAAGCAAGTGGTTTATCTCTGTAACTGGCTGGAAGCAAAGAAATTAGGTGATTTTTTTTATCTTTAAGAAGAACTATGAGCATTTCTTAAAAGTGTTGAATAATGTTGAATTTTTTGTCAGAAAATCATGCTTTGTCTGTAAAACAGTGTAAGATCAATCATGCATTCATTTCTCTTTTACCTCATCAAAATCAGATTCAAAAGTCTCCCTATACTTGGACTTTACTGCTGAAGCCCTAAAATGTGTGAGTTCTGGTTTCTTAACAGGATAAGAACTTTAGATTTCTGATCTGAAAGAGCTTCATTATGAAGTGACATGTCTGGCTTTTGAGACAGAGGTGGAATTGGTACATCTGAAATGGATGAATAATATATAAGGACTGATACTAGATTTGCCTCCTGAGTTGGCCTTACTATTTAGCCTCAAGCAGAAGCAAGAAACACAAAAAAAAGAAAGACTGTTGAAGTAGAAAGTTAAATATTTAATACTACCCTCTGTGCTCTACATTCTCCTTTTGTTGTATTCGTAGAAACATGTTTTGGAAGGAAAAGGCTATTTATATTACAGTAGTGGCAGGAAGGGCATACTCGATTGAGGCGTCAAATGCTAGATTTTGGAAAAGGCATGAGAGGAAATTCCTGGATTGGCCTTAAAACTTTCACTGCTATAATTTTTTTGGGGTATGCTGAGACTCATTTTGATTTTTCATTTTGTATTTGTCTGTAACAACCCTTTTTTATTTTCCTCTTCATAGTTAGTTAGAAAAGCAGGTGGCAATAAAGGGTTGGTGTTTTCTCAGTAGTTTTGTATTTCAAACCCCCTGAAATTTATCCCGTGTTACAACACACCTGACGTAACACACACCTTGTGTACTGCCTTCTGTCATTACATTTTTTTTTGTCAGTCCCTCAGTGCAAAAATATCTTCTGAATTCCTGTTTTCTGTGCAAAGCAGGAAGGGGATATTGCAAAGGGGACTTGCAGTGGAAGTGATCTTTGGGGGAAAGCATTAGAAATGGTTAGAAAAACCTGAAGTATTTTCTTCTCTCATTGTGGAGGATGTAGCTAGAGCATTATAACTTTTTATTATCTGATTTGTCAGTGATAAATGAAGATGAAAATACACCCGTTTGCAGTAGCAGTGTTGCTCCACAGCTGTCCTGCCCTGATGATCACTAAGGGTCTGTGGAAGGGCAGATGTTGTTCCAAGGATATTTATATTCACCTGGAATCAAGAATTAAGTACAGATTCAGATGTTTTGTTCTTTAGAGAAGAGTGTGTGTGGGGGGAAAGCTGTTACAAAATAGTGTTTTCCTCTTGGGAAGATTTAAATGTTTTTAAATAAGTTTGGATGTTTGCCTCTATCTGCTTTCTCAGAAAGATGTTAACAGGGACTCAGGGAGTTTGCATGGACTCAGTATTTTAATGTGTGTCACAGGAGCCCTGCTTTACTGGCCACTCTGTCTCAGGTAAGTAGAATACTTCATTTCTTCTACAAATCTCTGAGAAATTTTATGATGGTTTTTTCTTGTAAGAAAAAGCCATTCTAAAGGTATGGTGGAAGTAAACTTTACTTCCTCCCCCCTGGGTTTTGTCTCACTGAGTTTTAAGGTGTAGTCAGTGATGGAAAGAAGCAGGGATGTCCTCATCACAGCTATATTTTGCTTTGGATTCAAGTGAGAAATCTACATCTAGTTACGCTAGTGTTTGCAATGAGGCAGTTATCTACACACTCGTGTACATACCTATATAGATGTTCACACTTGCTTTTTCCCCACCTTCACACTTTTTTTTTTTTTCCTTCTTATTCAGACCTTGAAAAAAATTGTGTTTGGAAACTGAATGCCACCAGTTGAATAATCACTTCAAAAAATGATTCATGTAAGAATGAAAATGTAGCCCCAAAGTTGGGAAAGATGAATAATATGGGAACTAAAAGTGATGTGCTACTTGCTTTCTGGGGCTGAGCAATCAGCTCCAGTGCTTCTGGTGCTGCTGTAGTACAGTTGGCAAGCAAGTACTGTGTAAAGTTAGAAAAATGTACTGGGATTTCACTGAGCTTCTTGGAACACTGTCAGTAGTAAGAGAAGCTGGTTTTAGGTTGCTGTTGCTTGAGATAGAACTGATAACAGCCTTAGGTGGGTGTTGCAGGCAAGAGTGGTAAAAGTAGTGTGGAGCCTGGGGAAGGCTCTGTGTAAATGAATTTAACTCTTAGCCTGGTTATTTGCTGAATATGTGCTTAAGGCTTTTAAGAAAACCAGTTCATCAACCACCCTGAATGGGGCAATGAAGTAGTAGTGTTAAAAGTATGTTTCAGATTACATAGCAACTGGAACAAATTTTTTAGTTTTTTTAAAAATATGAAATCTCTTCAGAAGTTTAAGAAATGTGCTGCGAGCTCAGTTATCTTCCCTATTGACTTAACCTTGTATACATAGAACATAACATAAAACCTTAAAAATTGGAGGTATTGCTTATTTTAAGCCTAAAGAGACCATGAGATAAGGCAGTCTGGCTCTGCTGTCCCTCATGTAAGTGTGCTGCTCTAGAGTTTACAAATCTTCGTGCAATATTTTCAAAATAAAAGAAAATGTGCATCAAGGATCTTACTATACTTTGATACAGATTAGGTACGGATAAATGATGTTTTAACAACATGTATTTCATGCCTTTGCGTAAAGTTGATGCATACTTTGATGTTGTAAGCTTTCCAGGGTTATTATGGCTCCTGTAGAAAAAAACCCAACTCCTTCTCCCACACGCCCCAGTTACAGTGGATCACGTTAGAAAGGACATGAGATTGCAAAGTAGTGGTGTTCTGGGACAAGTTCCGATGTGATTTGTGCTTTTGTTTGTAGATTAACAGCTGGGATGAGTTGCTTCATATAGAAAAGATTACATTCCATACCAATAGCTTAACGAATAGTACAGAAATCACAATTAAGTACTGTGTTTTCACTTGTAAATGCTAATAATGTGCTTTCAGAGACCCAGAGGAAGCCTCTCTAATTAGAAAATTAGAAAATATGTACTGAAGTGTCTTCTACCTAGATTTCCTGTTATGCTTGCATTAAATTAGACTAACTCTGTGGAGAAGTTTATTTTACGAGGTACCAGGAGATTGATTTGAAGGACAGAGGTCGCATTAATAGAATAATAGAGAATTGATCATGAAACCTGATCATTTCTTTAGAATAAAATATTTGTGACCTGCAACTTCAAAAGTGAAAAGGAAGATGTTTCATATCTTTCAAGGAAAATCGGTTTTGAGATGTCAGATCTCAGATCACTGTATGTAATTGGCTAGGGCACAGGACTTTGTGATTGTTAGTGCAACTCAGAACCCAGTCTCCTAGTGGAATGCTTTTTTTCCTTTATGATCTTGGTTTTTTGTATGTTTTCTTTGAAGTACCTTCTGCAGCTAAGGTATATCAGCACTGTATGGTAGCAGGCTCATTGTCTGAATAATGTATGCTTTGTAAGTGCAGTTGACTTAAGGATTGCTTTTCATCACTTGGAGGGCATGGAGCTATAATTTTAGAGTTGAAAAGAGTGCCCTGATAGATACAGTAATTTGATGGGTAGAATAAAAAAGATGGTTTGTTTTGTGTTGGGTATAAAATTCTAGGGGTTTCATCCTGTGTTTACTCATGAAGGACAATTTATTTCTCAAACCGAGTTGATTCTCCAAATTTCTGGCATAAATGATGGGCTATACGTGTTCCCCACAGTATTTATTGCCTTAGTAATACATGCTGTACGCTGGAGTTCTGCAGAACAGAAGTTTACCTGGCAGATTGGCTCTGAGCAATAGATGTTCAGATGAGGAGACATTTTTTTAAAATGTATAAAATTACTGGGGCATACTATATTCTACATGCTTTTTTAATTTTTTTTTTTGTCTTCAAACCTTTAATTGGAGTCTTGCTACTTAAGGATCCAGATCCTTTCTCTTTTTAACCAAGCTGAGGGTTAGCAGATATGTTTTCTACGCTATGGCCTGTAACATCTACAGTCAAATACAGAGTTAAAAACACGGTGCAATGAACCTGTTTGTTTCCTTTTCAAATAAGTCTTGAGCTTCTTTTGATTACAAATTTGCCGCAGGTGGAACTTGGCTTCATTTTCTTTGTTTGTTTTTGTTTCCCCCTAGTTAGATTTAGACCTGAGTTCTACCAGTCATCACAGCTTTTCATGCAGAACTATGACAAATATTCTTGAGAAAAGATCCGTGGAAGAGGTAGGTCCCTGACCTGTGGTACAGACAGATTCTAACTGTCTTAGTCTCAGGCTTCCAGTTTTTACTTTAAAAAAATAAGGATTATGTTAACTCCCCTGTGGTGCCTAATATTGTGTCTGTGCAAACTGAAAACTTTCCATGTTTCTGATATATGTGTGAATTTACGTGTTTGGTCATAGAGTCATAAAATAGTTTGTGTTGGAAGAGACCTTTAAAGGTCAGCTAGTCCAGCCCCAGTGACTTCATGGCTGTGCCTAATAGGGAACAAAAATCTAGGTATTTTCATAGAATATTTTTCTAAGTGAATCTTCAGCTCACACTGTTCAGGTGGGGGAGAGGGCATTTTCTGTCCACGCAACGTAACGACATCGGTTTTCTCAGAAACTCTTACCTCTAGGAGAGTTTTGGGATGTTCTTTTTTTCTGTATCTGGCTGGAAGAAATGGATGGGGTATTTGCAGTCCTGCTTTCTGCTGCAGCCTGATAGTTTGAATATTTGTCCAGGGAGTGGATGGAAGATGCATGTTCTGTTCCCACCTTCTGTTGGGGGAAAAAGGTTAAACTTGCATGGTAATTCTCCATAGGGAGATCCCAAGTTACATAGGTTGCTTGTAGCAAGAGTGGTGCACTGCTTTCTGCCTATTGAAGCGATGGCAGCTTAGCTTGCTGGTTTGAGGGATTTCTTGAGGTGTGTGTGTGTGTTTTATTTTATATGGTGAACCTGCAAGTGCTGGAAAAAGTATAACCAGTTTGTATTATGTCTTGCAGGACAGAAAAGAGTTTTGGTCCCTGTTCTTGGGATAAATCTATATGGTACCAGATGGCCATAGTCAAAGATGGACTCCAATGCCTACTGAGGCAGTAGTGTTTTCTGCGGGACCTGTTTTTTCTTTGTCAATGAATCTCAATCACAGCTTTCTTCTTTTTGAGCCAAGTAGGCTTGAAAGTTGCCCCCAGTGAAGGGGCAAATATTTTCGTGTAGAACAGTGTACAATCTGTAGCTAAAAACTGTCTCCTACAAGGATATAGGTAGGTTTCTTTTTCTCTTGAGTGGAAAAGGGAATTGAACCTGGATTTCTTAATTACTGGATGGGTGCTTTAGCCATTTTACTGATGTACAGTTAGTTTTGCGGGGTAACTGAGTTTTGAAAACATCAGCAAATCTGTAGCCACCAAGACTGGGTGAAAAAAAATGTGGATCAGAGAATGTGAGGCTGTAGCAGACTCTGTATATGCTCAGAAATGGACTTCAGTACACACGACATTTAGATGGATGATGATATTTTTGTATATGATCTAGATATAGAAAAACTGTCATTGTTAACTCTTGGGGATAAAATACTGGAAAAGGAAGGAGTTGCATTACCTTTTATATTTCTTAATCTCCCTGGTGTATGTGAGAACAGAGAATGAGGATGTGAGTGCTACAGTTGCACATGCGTTACTTCTTTTCTCCAGTCTGTCATCAGTGAATGAGTTAACGGGGTAGGACGATAGACTGAATTCAGCCTTCAGAAATTGCTATGACTCTGAAGTTGGGAGGGAGACATAGAAGAGCTGTGCACTCCTTAATAGATGTTCATAGCTTTCAACGTTCTGTAATTCCTTTTTGACTCAGTCATCTATAGTAGTTGTATAAATTACTTCTAATGATGCAGTATTGCTGAGGAATTTTGTTTTTACTTTACAGTGTGTCATTATTAGTTCTAAGGAAAAAAAAACCTGTACTGTTTGGTCTGTATAAAGGACATTTAAGAAAAGGAGGGTGAATTGAAATCAAATGAGAGAAAGAAAATTAAACCTTTTCCACTGAAGTTTTCTGAAGAAAGGAAATGTAAATTGTCACTTTGCAAAGGGAACTAAATGGAACATCTGTGAGTTACTATTTTCATTCTTCTAAACTTGATTCTCTTCTGTTTCTACTAGTCTTAGAGAAGCACATTCTGTTGATCCTGGTTTCATTGCCTGTTAACTTCAGTACTGCTGGGCGAAGTCTTTTATGAGGAAACAAATTAAAAAATGAGTTAATAAGATTATAATTGTATCTGCTGGATACTGCAGGCTGGGCAGCAGTTGCTAGTGGGAACATCAGCACGGTTCAAATATCAGTGAGAGGTTGCAGTGCACATACAGCCTGGCTATTAGTTTTTGCTAAGTGGAAACAAAGAATTGTAAAAGAACAGCTGTTATATTTTGGGGGGGGGTTTGGTTGTTATTGATAGTGTACAATAAATGAACCTCGATTAGCTATGGTGTCACGGATTCATATTAAAGATTCTCAAAGCTGCAGCCCAGAAGGAAAGAGCTTGTAGTGATTAAATCTGTCCTTTATTCTTTCAGTTCTGAAATAATTTGAGCTTTCCAGAATAATTTATTGAGCTCTTGAACAATTACAGCAGATTCCTCATGTTTCTCTTGACTCTTGGATGGCATGGCTGGAGCCTCACACGCCTGGGCTGTGTTCTCAGATGCTTTTCCCTGTGCTGTGGTTTCCCCTCGGCCTGTTCCAGCAGCAGAGTTAGGAAGAGCTCCCTGGGGCCACTCCTGTGGTTCAACCACACTGTTTTGTTGGGTGGGCAGAACTGAGTGGAGTCTTCATCTGTGCCCTTAACTTTCTTCTCTGATAGTCCCCTGTACTGGGTGTCTGTGTCTGGCTTTCAGTAGCAGGGCAGGAAAGCGCTGCTTACCATCTCAACTCTGTCAGTGGGGAGCAGTTTTCTCCCTTGCACGTTCACCTGGACTAGGTCTCAGGCTCAATTTAGTGGGTGAAAATTACTCTAGTGCTTGAGTCTGTGCAACATGTTTTTAAAAGCTTGTCTTTTTATCAGAGCTTAAGGAGGCCAGATTTTATATTTTAAGAATCAAAAATAACAGAGTGGAAAAACTGGGACACAAATGTCATAGTGGCATAGTAGTAGAGTAAAGAATAAATGCAAAGAACTGGATCTGTAGCTGGGTACACAGGTGACAGAGATGACTGATTAATCTGTGACTGCCAACTGTAAAACAAACCAGAAATAAAATCTGGAAGAAAACCCCAGACAGGTTCTGCAGTGGCAATGTTGAATTGTTTTGTAGGATGAAGAGCAGTGATTTCGTGTGTGTCGTGTCCCCCCCCGCTTTCCCCCACCCCCTTTTACTATTGAACTTTAGAACTGGATATTTGTATTTTGTAACCATCCTGCACTGTCTAAATACTGTGGAGTTTTCAGCATTTCGATGGGACAAAACAGCACTGCCCTGGTAAAAAGTATTGGTGCCAGGGTAAGGGGCTGTGAAAGGGAAAACGTGAGGACAGAGAACTTACCTCAGCTCTTCCACTCTTGCCCGATTTAATTCTCTTTAATTGGGTAAGAAATGGATATCAAGTTAGATCCAGCTTAGATCCATTGCCTTTTGTGACTTGGTCTTACCTTGGCAATGCAAAGCCAGCCGTACAGAAGAAAGGGCGCCCCTTGAATGCTGAGAAAACGATAAGTAGAGGGCAACTGTGTGTCAGGAGTAAGCAAATATTACTAGGTGGTAATATTTAGGTGTAGGTGGAGTAATTGAGATGTAGGTGGAGTAATTGAGATGTTGCCCGGTTGGGTTTGAAGGATGTAGAAATAGAACCCTGACCCGTGGCAGGCATGAATCTCACGCACAAGCCTCAGAAGGGTGTGCTACGCCAGTGCTGTGTTTGGGTATTTGGCCTCTAGTTTCCATCCACAGATCCCATCCGGGGCAGGATTCATACCCATTAATATCTGGCTGCTGTCTAGTTACATCAGCCACACGCAAAATTGCTTTCATGGTTCCATCTTGCTGATTTTCTTCGCAGGGGCTGAAGAATGCTGGCGCTTATTTATGCCTTGTCTTTGAGCAGTTGAGGTCTGTGCAGTGACCGTAAAGATGCTGAATTTAAACCTTGTTAATCACAATGTTTGTTGTCCATATGGTTCTGCTTTGTACAGTCAGTTTTATTTTATTCACTGTCGCTTCCTAGATTCTCTTCTTAGTTCTTAATGTAGACAAATTGTAACGTTGCCTTTTAGAATAAAATACACAGCTTAGTCTGATACTTAGCTTTTGTTACTTAATCTTTTCTCCTTGATTTGGATTTGAAGGTCTTTCTGTTCATGTTATTTCTGTAACAGGAAAAAACCAGCTCTGACTATTTTTCTAGAGCTTGCAGTATTAAATTAGAAAACAATTTTATTCAAAAACGTCTTAACTTAAGGTATGCATTAGAATAGGTTTTAAAGCACTTAAAACTTCTGAAAATACAAAATCTTCTCTGCAACTAAACCAAGAAAACAATTTTTCAACATCTCCAATGTTGCTTTTGTTTCTCTTTACCTGACCTGCAGTGCCTGTGCATCTGACAGGGTGTGTATGTAAATGCCACAGAACCTATATCTTTTTATACAGATATGTAGGTGACCAAGTTTCATTGTGTCCTTTTTAGTTTTACCGTTTAATACTGGAGGTACAGAGAGGACTCTGTATCTTCTAAATACATGCATACATACACTTTGGGTGGCTACAGAGCGATCCTGAGTGGTGGTGGTGGTGGTGGGACAATGATGCTAAGCCAGAATCTACACCTCCTGTTATTTTTTTGCTAACAGGGAGAGTTAGTTTTTCATAATGTTGCTTCATAATAGCAGTGTGACTTCTGGAACAGGCAGTAAATCATGAAGGAAGAAATGGGTGCATCCCATGTAGGATGCCTGGTTTTAGGCCATAGTATTGTGCAGCTGAGAGTAGATTTATGTTTTCCTTCTGATACTCGGCCTTTTAGAACATGTAACAGCCAGCAGAGGAATCTCAGAAACTGTTTTTACATATTGATTGGTAGAGCGATACAGGGTAGCTTGGTCAATTTGACATAACATCTTTAGCACTCTCCTTTAGTACTAAACAAGTATTTTAGATGTTTAAATTTAATATTCTTTTCATATAGATATATATATATGTAAAATATACAATAAAAGTCACTAACTGGAATTCTGGCAAGGTAAGTTTCTGGCTGAAAGACTGTAGTTGGGTCAGTATTTTGGGTCTGGACTGATAGGAACACGTGTTCATGCTTACTGCTGGTAGCTTCTATGAAAAGCAGAGGTTGTTGAGCAGTCTCACTCTAATGCATATCCCCCTCCAATTTTAGGAAAATGGTATATTGTTAGGGCACAGCAGGGAACTTTGCATCACCATAGCTAGCACCGTACCTAGGCTGTGAGTAAACTGACTTCATCTTCTTTTGCTATTGATCCATCAGCTTTCATGCAAGCACTAAATTCATCCTTAAAAAATAATTAGCTCCAGTGTCTTGGCAGAATTCCAAGCAGGCAATTACATTCTGCCTGCTTAAAAATGCCCCCTGTAGTTACAATTGGATAACTTATAGTGACAGATGATTGTGTGTTTTGTGATACGTTTTCGGTGTGGCTTTTTGTCAGTGTGAAGTCTGCTGTAATGCTGCAAATGCCTCACACTGCAAGAACCTATTGACCAGGAAGGCTTATTAGCATGACAAAGAAAAGTGGCTATGGAAAATATTTCCCCAATATTTTAAAGACAAAAGAAGAAAGATTTAGATGTTTCTGGCATGCCTGAAGATTTGGAAGGCGGTATCTATAATGTGCCTATTGGACTATGTGCATCGATACACAGAAGTGAAACTGAACCTTGCTTGTTTTGTGAATGTCACTATTAAATATGGACCCAGGACTGACATTTAAAGTGGTTGAGAAAACAAAGGGAAGATACTGATTTTGGTCGTTGACTCTAGTACTTCAGGTTCAATTTGATGGTAGTAAATAATAGAAAACTTGTGTTGTTTTTTTTTGTGTCGGTTTGTTGTTTGTTTGGGTTTTGTTTATTTTTTTGTTTGGTTTTTTTGTTTGTTTTTTGTCATAG
>VZTM01018935.1:114520-134895 GCA_013400555.1 Jacana jacana
TCTTACAATTTAATTAACACTACTGCTATTTAGCATAACTGATGTAGATGTAATGATTTAATGCCGTAGTAATTCATTCAACATTTGTTTTGGATTTGAAGTAACAATTTCTATGTTTTTCCTTTTTCTTAACATTAATCATTCAGAGTTAAACAAGCAGGAAAAGAAGATAAAGTCAGTTTTGGTTTTGATATGGCTATTTTTTTTCTGCTAGGTGTGATTCATTCTATTTCTGCCCACAGTAACATCTTTGATCTCATTTCAGTTTCATTTTAAGGCAGTGCAAGTTGTGGTTACCTCTTTCTATGTGTATTTTGTCTTGTCTTGGTCCTATCCTTTGTGTTCTAGGACCTAAAATAGCTTAACCTGTGTGTATGTAGCTGTTTTCTCTCTGTGCATTTTTGGTTTGTCAGTTCTTCCTTTTCTGTAGACATCCTTCTGTAAGTTCATCCTCTGCAGGGAGCTCTCCTACTGCACAGTTATAGATCTCAGATCAGATTTGAAGGACAGCAATTAGAAACACATTAATGGCATCTTTAAAATTGCTGAGACGCCACTGAGAAGCAATAGAGGCAAAATTCTTCTTAGTGCTATTTGTTTGCAAAACCACATTTCAGTCTTGGACTGTACAAGTATGGTAAAACAAGTTTCTGTAATCTCTGGGAATTGCAGGGCTGCATGGGAAGGTTTGATCTGCAGACCTCAGTTGGAATTGCAGATCTTCATAACGATGAATAAAATGCTGGAAACAGTCTACATTTATAGGAAAGTAGCAAACTCTCACCTGAGGGTAGTGGGGCAGTGAGTCTGATGCTAACCAGCAATGCTTATTTACAGACAGTTGCTTTCTTACATAACAAGATCAAATTGTCCTCGTGCCTCTTTTATGGCAACATAAGGTGCTTTGAAAAATTAAGATGGGGGTTTTTGCATAATTTTCAAAATGTATTATACCACACAGCATTTTTACTCGTTATCAGTAGATGAATTATTAATTCCCTGTAAGTTTCAAGGTGCACTGTGCCAAGTGTGTGATATAGACTGGATGACCCTAGAGGTCCCTTCCGGCCTGGACTATTCTCTGATACCAGCTTTGGAAGGTGTGCGGTCCGTCTGCACTTGAAGCAGTACCCATGCTGCCTTCAGTAGTATGTGTTTGACATGAGAGATGTCTTGCAGACAAAAAGGTACTGATTGATAGAGGGTGCAAACTCTTGATTCCTGATTTGCAAGGACCATAGTGCTTTATATGAGTGAGTGATGGATTCATGCCTGTGTTTTTCTCAAAAACAGAAGAAGAGTTTTCATAGCACAGTAACAATGACTTAACTGTGGATTCTTACTCTGTTCTCCACTACTTTATTGGTTCTTCTCAATTCTTGGGTACCTCAGAAATAATACCTTTTGCAGAGAAGGACGTGAGTGGGCTGTGATTATTTTGTCACCTGTTCTTCTGTACGTAGACTTGGTGTAACTATGCATTCCCAACACCACCATTCCCATTCTGATAGAGCAGGACGCGTGCGTACCTGCTGTGGAATCTGTTTTGATCATATCTTTCAGAAGACACATGGTTATCGCTGGTTAAGTACTTCTCAAGGTGGAATTTTCATCAGTGAAATATGGAATTTTGATCAGTGAGATACTGATTACCTACTCTTGCTGTGAAACCTCTGCTGTGGTGCTCACTTCAGCCTTAGAGAGAGATTCAGAGTGGAAAAAGAATTCCGCCACCAGGAGCTTTCCAGAAAGTCTTTGCTTCTTCTGAGGCTCAAGTTAAAACATCAATTTTTAAAGACCTAATGCAATACATTAACTGCACAATTCTATATAAAACTTGGAAAACCATTGTGACATGCAAATTGGCATGTCATCAAAAGATGACAAAGTAGGGAATATCAATTGAGAGGGAACTATATAGGATGCTTAACTAACAGTCATTTCTAACTAGGAATTCTAACTTCTAAGAACAGAATCACATGCAGAGATTCATCAAATTCATGCTAGATTCTGAGACAACGTTGTTTAAAATAGAACTAAATTCCTTACCAGTCACATATGTGGTTTCCTTTTCACTTACACTGGCATAAATTTACAGTAACTTCACTGAAAGAAACCAAGTTCCTCTTGGTGTGAAACTACAGAAAGTGAAAAACATCTGGAGGCTGAGACTTTTTAGGTAAACCCTTCTGGAGGAATCACAGGAGTCACTTATATAATGGAAACATCCTATAATTTTTACTGTGCCGTTTTCCCTTGTTGCCACACATTTCTGTTGCCAGGGTAACCAATCATGAATTGTTCATAGTAAGTGACCTTGTCATTGCTTTTATATACGCCATGAGTTATTGTGCAGAGGATATTTATAGAATTATCGAGGCGATTGTGACTGCCTGAAGACAAGCAGATTTTGTTTCATTTAATTCTCTTCTGTAGAATAGGAGGCTAAAAACCATAAGTGAGGAAAATGCTAATGTTTGTCTGCAGAATAAATGTTGCTGTTATTCAGATAGGGACAAATACAGCTAAAAAGTCATCAGGCAGCTGCATGAGAAGTGGTCAGTTCAGCCTCCTGTATGCAGTGTTTTCATTTGCCACTCTGCTGGGCTGGACTTGGGTATAATCAAATCCAGTCTTCTGTGATTGATATTTTGAAAGGTGCCAGAATTTTAGTTGAGCTATGACAAAAAGGGTGCATGATGCAGGTGTAGAAAGAAAAAAAACAAACCAAACAAAACCAACCAAACCCAACAAAATGGTTTTCTCAGCCATTCTGAATGAGAGGAGTCATTATTCTCCTTCTGGTATTCTGGACAGAAGTTAATTAAAATACAACTCTACCAACATTTTAAATAAAGCCATAAGGGAGTGATCGCTTAAATAAAGTGGTAAAGACAGAGCAAATAAGCCTAACGAGAAAAAAATAGTTCCTTCAAAAACATAGAGCCCATAAAACTCATAAAACTCTATATGTTCTTCTCCTCTCTTTAAAAGGGGGAGGGAGGGGCCATCTGTTGTTCTGATTGGTCAGTCTGGCCAAAACCACAACAGTGATTCTCGGTGTAGATTTTACTGTAGTGTACATGGATACTTTTAAATAGCCAGTAGAAACTGTTCTTGCAGGTGCAGAAATGGTCATACATGTCAGTTAGAGTGTTTGGGAGATGTTTATACATAGCTTAAGATAACTAATAGCAATGGGTCATTCAAAGGCTGGAATACTGTTGGGTCACAGGCCAGCTGGATTGTAAGAATTCAGGAAAACAATAGCTCAGGCAGTCTCACCTGATCCAACTGAAGATGCCATTGCAAGGACCCTTGTGATGGAGATACTGACCCTCAACTGGGCAGCAACCGACCATCCTGTTCCAGAGATTCTATTCCCCACATGAACGCTATGCAAAATATCCCAATATATTAATTATGTTTGTATTCCTTTTAAGCTAACAGTCTGCCCATAAGTATCTTCGTTGAAGATTCTGGCTTATTTTGATTTAGGAACTAGCTGAAATTTCAAGATCAGTTAATGATATCTTGAAACATCTGTCATGCCTCTGGAATTACCTAATGATAACAAAATGGATATATTTTATGCAATACATACTGAGTTAAGTTCAGATGAGTAGTGTTGTAGCACTGGGCCCTTTAGTAGAAGAGCTCTTACTCAATATTTTACATAATGCAAGAAAGCAATAAGCAAAAATAGAGAGAGGGTTGCCCTGTGGATTTTGTATGCTAAACATCAAGCGCTCAATTGGACTAAATAGCATAGCATTACAACACTGAGCCACTTAAACTGTCATTTTTAAATGGCTGGGAATGGTAATCTCATGGGAGGGATAAGTAGTCTAATGTGTCCTCCCATTCATTATCCACTTACAGTGTTCTTTTTCCCCGTGTCATAGGTGTGTTATAATAAGACTAAGCCCACCAGCCCAGCACAGAATGAGTAGGTACAAAGAACTAACACTTTCTTTGTACGTAGTTCCACTTAGTTGTCCATCAGGCTAGGCTATATTTTTGCAAATACCACTATAGTTATATTTAGTGGATCAAACCACTCTGGTTAGATGTTTCCACAATTCATAGCTTCCTGGAGGTCCTGTCCATGATGCAGCTACAGCCATCATAAGCTAAATATTGGGTCTCCAGAGAGAATGATAGTTTTTCTTTATTATTTTAGCTACGTGGGGATAAGGGACAGGTGACAGAAACCAGATAGTTTAGGGGGAAATTCTTTGCTGTGAGAGTGGTGAGACACTGTGAATTCCCCATCCCTAGAGGGGTTCAAGGCCAGGCTGGATGGGGCTTTGAGCAACCTGGTCTGGTAGAAGGTGTCTCTGCCCAGGGCAGGGGGTGGTGGCACTGAGTGATCTTTGAGGTCCCTTCCAACCCAAACCATGTAAGGAACTTACAAGTAGTGTCAGATCTGTAGGGTTCTCTGCATCTAGCTGGGCACTGTCTTACCTTTAGTTCTTGCTTATGCTAACAGGGAAACACCATGTACTTTACTCCACATTTCTTCTTGTCTGAAAAATAAAAGTAAATCTTAAGATCTTTCAGTTTGTTATCAATAGGCTTGCAGCTAGGTCTTAAAGTTAATTTTTCTTGGCTGGTATGATTGCACATCTGAATGACCCTTATTAAAGGAAGCAAGTTAGCATTCTGTTGCCATGCAGCAGAGTAAGTAGTCTTGTTTATGTTTGAGTGTTTTAAATTAGGCTTAAATATATAGTATTAACACTCTTCTGTAAATGGTTTTGAGAAAACCATTTATTATCCATTTGCTTGAGGAAATTACTCAAACTGCAGTGGTTGGAAACAGTATGTTAAATGAGATAACATGCGAAGAGATCTGCGTTTGTGGATAGGGTTCTGGACACAGTGGAAAAACACACAGGGCATCAGCTACTTCCACTGTGTGGGGAAAAAGTTCCCCTTTATACATCAGCTTGTTGGTCTTGGTAGACTGTATTTTTACAGTCCTAGAACATGCCTGGGTCAGGGTGTGGAGAGCACATGGAGCAGCCTGCCACTGAAAGAAGTTGGTCTGTGCATTTATTAGTGCTTAGTACAGAACTGCGGTGTATGTAAGTACTAGAAATTAGTCAATTGCTTCACTTGCTGATGGCAGCTCACACTGATTCTGGTGGCAGGAGAGATCATCACTCAGGGAATCAAATAGCTGATCAGTCTTCTCACCAGTGGGCGCTTTAAGGAGGTGGAGTAAAGATAAATAGCAATTGCAGCTAACTGTGGGACTCTGAAGCATAAATACAGTGACAAAAGATGTCATCAGTCATCGTGTATGTGACTTGACAGCCCAGGACTACAGAATACATGAAATTCACTTAGTGACTGCTAGAAGTTAGCAAAACTACAGTTAAGTGAGATTGATCAGATCTGCATGTCGCTGGGTTGGGTCAGGACCCTTTTCCACTTTTCTCATTCTTGGTATGGTCTCCAGCAGCTGTCCCATTCGCTGTTCAGGTCAGGAGCTCTGGAAGAAACCCCAGGGTGTCTGCTCTGTAGCTGTGATTTGCAGGTGAAACTTCAGACTTCAATGCTGAGGGTATTTTTTCAAATCCATGAGCTCTTGTTATGAAAGTAAATGCTTTTGATCAAGCACATTTATAGAAAAGTGAACATCAGGAAATATGCAGAAAACTAGAAGGGAGTATTTGAAAATACTCTTTGTATTCTCTCGTGTTTCTTTTACTCTTAAATAGATCAGATGGGGTTACTCAGAGCAGTGGGTTGACTAATATTGGCTATCTTAAATTGCATATAACATTGGTGACTGCATTGTCAAGAATGATCCATTCCGTTCCAAACCACAGGCTGCCACCTCCAATGCCAGATAAACATGTAAGTTTATTCCTTTGCACATCTGCAGACCTGGGGCAAAGATATCCCTCATACTTCCTAACTTCAGGTGGCTTTGAGTGACAGATGCTATGGACAGCTGCTTTAAAATGTCTTTTCTAGTAAAGGCTTGCAAGTTGAGTTAGTAACCCCGCAGGCTATTCAGTTGAGTATTACATATGCTACTTTTAAAATACATAACAGGATTTTTTAAGTGCTCAGTACAAATCAGTTGCATGCAGAACTTTGTGTAACTGTCTTCACAGTTCATCCTCTCTTTATGCTTAACTGTAATACGTGTTGGAAAGTGAACAGTAGAACAGTACTGCCTTTATGGGACATACCTGTTTAGCATTTGGGAAGAAACAAAGTACTACTTCTTGAAAAGCCCTCTGAAGCTTTAAAAAAGAGGCACCAGATTTGAATAAACATGTGTATACCGCAGAAGAAAATGAAAGCTTTGGTTTTTAAGTTGAAAAAGGATTTTTAAAGGACTTTTAAATAAGCTATGGTATCTTACAATTGATGAATGAACAGTTACTTCTGTGTTTGTTTTCCATACTTAATACTCTACTGTCCTGCCTCTTACAATGGCAGGACAGTATAGACTGCCCTAGAAGAATATAGACTCTATCTGGGAATTTACATTTACATGCTCAGATGTATTTTATTACAGTATAGATGTATTTTATTACAGTATAGATGTAATCTGCAGTATCACTGAAATTGTTGGTAATTAAGCTGTGTCACTGTCTTTGTAAAACACAAACCTGTATGGGATTTTGTCTGTGGCTTACTCAGCATGCTCTGCCTCAATCTGTCTTATCTGGAAGTAGAACTTCGTAAGAAAAATATTGAAAGGTGGTATTTCTATAGTAGGTTACAACAGTGAACTCCCTGGTCTCTGAGATATAGCTTTCAAAGAATGTTAATGTTACATTCATGGACTTTATTGTGCATTAATTATTAGGCTTTTTCTTCCATTTCAATCCCACTTTGCAATTTTTATGCATTTCTCTTAGGGCCATAAATCGCCTGCAAGTCTTTATATCTTGCTTTATTCTGCAGTTCTCTTTGCTTTCCCTTCACACTGTTTGGGCTACATCTGGAATTCAGAATCTCAAATTTCAATTGGTTTTCTGATACCCACCTACGAACTTTTGGTTTGGAAGACATCATGTTTTGCATTTAGGATGTGAGGATTACAGTAACACTCTGGATTCCTCATTTAACCATCCCTTCTTTAACGCAAAAGTACCTTTAAGTATCTTATCTCCCAGTTTCTGCAAGTCTCCAGCATAACATAGTGAGCCTGGACTTGAAGAGAGTACATACAAAAAATGTATATATTTATCTGTGTTGGCTCAAGATGAACCCAGCTTTTTGCATGATCAGACAACTGACCATCTTTCAGGGAAAAATAAAAAAAAATAGCAAACAGAATACATACTGTATCTTATGAATTCACTAGGTAGCAAATGTATTACTGCTCTGCATATTCAGTCTCAGGTATTCTGTCTAGAAGGTTTTAAATACTGAGGTGTAACATAGGGGTTTAAGAATGATAAGGGAAAGCGAAGGTGAGGATGGTAGGAGCCCAGCTTCTCAGTTAGAAAGGAAATGGATTTGAATGCCAACTTCTCAGAGTGAAACAGTTTGTCTGGATCATTCATGTGTAGATGTGTTCAGCATCTAGCACAGGGCTCTCCACTCCCCATCCTCCTGTTGCAGATTCAGAAGGTGCAAATGTGGATAAGGATTCTCTTTCCCTAAAGCAATTCCAAGATAGCAAGGTACCTTTTTGCATACAAGGTTGGGGGGAGGGAGGAGGGAAGGGAAAGCTATATTAATACTTTAATGCCACATTAAATGCTACTTATAATTACTCCAAGGAGAGGGATATACCGAGGTACCTAGATATTTTCAAGTTTATACCTTATCTTATTATAACCACCTCCCTTCTCTGCTGCCACCATTTAGTGTCAATGAAGTCTAAGGAGACCTCACTGGCACAGTGTATTTGCAAGGGTGTATGGAGGTTACCCGTTTCACAGTTGGTGTCATCTGAATGTTGATTGTTTGTAAATGAAATATGATGACGTGCTAATATCTGAAATGTTTGTAGCTAATCAAAACATTGCTGACTTCAATCAAACTCTGTTTTCTAAACTTACTATTTTCTGATACTGCATGTATTGTATGTATTAAAAGAAAGCTGTGATCTTCCTTACTCCAACACTGGAGCATCTCTGTTCTCTTCCTGTCATTAGCTGCTATTATAAACTCTTAGCTGAGTATTAGCAATCTTTGTACGGGCAGATACTCTGGCTCATGTTCATTCAAATTCTAGCTCCAGACTTCTAAGTAAGAAATGAGGCTTAGGAGTCTCTCTGGAGGTTTCTAAAAGAATATACAATATGGTTTAACCTGTCAGAGCATTGGATGACACTCCTGTTCCACACAGATAAAGGTGGAAGAAAGGAAGTGGTGTGTAAGAATGAAATTCCCCTCTTAAAAATGATCATTTAACCGTGAGACTTTCAGCTCTTTAAACTGTTGTTTCTGCATTAGTCGGTGGTAGTGGCGGTTGTGAAGCCTGGCGTCGCACCCCCGCCCACCTCTGCTCTGCCGTGATAGGGAGCTTCTCTTGGCTTCAGTAGTGATACTGAAGGAAAGGAGAGCACACAGACTTGTTTTCTTGACTCTGCTATGTTGCATGGTCCGTTATATCCTACTTTATTTAGTTACAGAGTCAAGTGACTCACATCTGAGTTGAAAGGAGTGAAATTGGTGATTGCTATAGGCTAGATGACAAACAGTTGCGGGCTGGGAGGGTGCACCTACACTCCTGCTTTCTTTTCAAGGTGGTTAAGATGATCCGCGTCTAAATAAAGGCCAGGTGGTTTTTCTGAACTTGTGTTTATCTTTGAAAGCAGCTTTGAAAGTTGCTGAATCGATTTCAGAATTGCAGAAGGTTTGGTTTAAATGCTTGTCTAGATTTTTCACCTGCATGTTTGTTTAACCAATGATGCTACCTTTACCCAGAAGCCTCTTTTAATCTTAACTCCCATGAAAATGAAAACCAAGTACCCTAGTATTCGGGCAGTATAATAATAGGTATCTAAAATTGCCGGTGACTTTGTTGTTGTTACACCGTAATAGCAGCTAGAAATTTTAAGAAATAATTGAATAAATATGCAGGCTACAAAAAAAATGTAGTCAGGCTTATCTCATTTTGCTCCAAACATTTCTTCCTTTATCTGCTCTAATGTTAAGGTTTGGGTCAGCAGAAAAACGCTTCTGTTGTCTTTGCCTTAAATTGAACTTGGGTTCCACTTGACTTCAGGTCTTCTAAGGAATGAATTTCATGAAATATTTGCTCTTTTTATTTCAAGATATGAAATGTGTGATACATTTCTTTAACAAAAATATGTACCTCTTGAAATGCTTTTGAGAAATGGGAAATTTAATTTTTAGTGCCTTTTCTGGGCTTTAAAAATAGTCCCATTTTTACTTTTTTTTGAATCAAAACATAAATGTTAGAGATGTGGAATTTTCTTGATAATGTGTCCCCAAGAGTCTTTGTGATAATCCTGTACCAAAGTAAGGAAATAGTAGCTGTCCTTTCTGGATAAGGATTAGACAACCTTTCTTTTTTCCCCTGTTCTTTTTGTTTGCTCATTGGTTTACTCTGTGAAGGTGTTTTTGGTTTGTGCTTGGGGTATTTTGTTTTGCTTTTTTTTTTCCTCCCAGCAAGACCCTATTTTAGTCATGTTTTGATGTCTTTTGATGTCTGCAGGTTCAAGCACTTATAGGAGATCCAAAGGAGTCTTTTAGGTAGCTCTGTTCTTTCTTACTTCTGGGTCAGTCAGGCCCTGATCTTGCAAGTACATTTTTACGTGCGTGAGTAGTTTTGGTTTGGTTAAAATGTGTTTGTAGAATGAGGGGGTGTAATTTTCTACAAGCACTGGCTCTGGTAGGCTCTTTTCCAGAATTATGATCATTACTGTAAATCTTGCCGGCAGTAGCTAAACTTCCTTGTGATATGTATGTGAGAGTGAGGAAGCTTTGGGTCCTGAGACAACAGTAAGTTCTCTTTTAACCAGACACTTCAATATCTGTAATAAACCCCTTGATTTTACTTTGCTCAACTTGATGATAAAAAGTTTTGGTTTTTTGCTCTTTTCCCCCTTCCCCTGAGGAAATAGCTGAGCCGAGTTTTCTAATAACTGAAACTGTTGGCTTTTAAAAATTAGCTTGAAATACCTCCAGGAACAGTATTTGGCTGTCTTCAAGGCAGCTTCTAAAATGCTTAAATGCTTTTGAAAGTCAAATTAAAGGTTTGTTTCATTTAAGTTGTATAGCTGGATAAGATTAAAGAAAGTGCCCTACTTGCACATAGCAATCTATGTGAAACGGTTTTTTGATCGTCTTCATGCATATCTAAAATCCACCTCCAATTTCTTTTCAGGATCTCAGCTTATTCAGCTTTTACCATAATGGTTCATTAGCCTCCTAGGCTTTTTCTTAAGAGTTGCAGTCAATTTTCCATCTTTGCTGTTTTACATTAAATCACTTCGATTTCCTAAATGTAGTAAGGGGAGAGAACAAGTAAGATCATAGAAAGAGGGGTTATTCAGTGTGGATACATCATTTCTGCTTCACAGCATACTTCCAATATTGTGGAGTTTTTGCCCCTGGCTGCAACTCTGCTAAATTTATCAAGTATTCCCAGTTCTTAGAGATTGATTTAAGTATATGCTGCTGATACCAGTTCTTGTTGGTGCTCATTTATTTTGAGATCAATGGGACTTCACATGCGGATAGAGCCAAGAAAGGGTTTAAACCTTCATCTCGCTGGGCATGTTTCAGTGTTCCACTCTAAATCTCTTTGAAAAGCTAAGTGTTACTCATTCAAACGCTTGCACTGAATGTCTGTAACTGAAATGAAAAATATATCTGTTCTGATATAGTATTAGAATGTGCTTTCTAGCCCTTTTGGTGATGTGCTATGTGGTGTTTTAGCTCTGGTTGCAGATGGTTTGAATTTCTTTGAACGGTGCATGTAACTGGAGGGAGACTTCTGTGGTGACCCAACAAAGAGAGAATAGAAAGAGCAGAAGCAAGAAAGTTTTGAGTTGAAACCAGACAGTTTAATAAAAGGACAGAGACAAGAAGTGATTCACCACTATTAGTCACCAGCAGACTGATACCCAGGCAGTACTTGAGCAATGTTGCACCCCCTTTCTTCCCGTGCTCCCAGTTCTTAATGCTGAGTGCCACACTTTATGGCATGGAATAGCCCTTTGCTCAGTGCAGGTCTGCTGTCCTGGCTGCATCCCCTCCCAGGCTCTTGCCCACCCTCAGCCTATTTCCAGAGGGGCAGTGTGAGAAGCAGGAGCCCTTGCTACTGTGCAGGCTCTGCTCAGCAATGGCCAAAACACCTGTGTCTTACCAACACTGCATTAGCAGCAGATCCAAAACCCAGCAGCACGTGGGCTGCTATGAAGAAAGTGACCTCCCTCCCAGCCAAACTTGCTGCAACACCTGGGAAGGTGATTTTAAAGAGATTCAGTGGGTTTTTTGGATGTGTAGTTTGCACTTCCCAGTGTATGGTTTTACCACTATGAATTCAGTGTTTATGAGCTTGGTTACTTGGTCAGAAATTTCAGAAGGCAGGTGTTGCTGTACCCAAGGAATGCAGGGATCCACTGACATTAGCTGGCACAGCAAAGCAAAACTCAGCAAAGTTTTTTTCACAAACTGCTATCTTCAATTTTTATGTGTTTACCAGTAACACAAGATGATACATTACTTAAACAAAATCTGTCCATAGACCCGATATAAATACAGTAGGGTATCACTGACCATAAATACAGTAGGGTATCACTGACCTCTTAATTAACCACTTCCATAAAAT
Organism: Jacana jacana; assembly: GCA_013400555.1. Taxonomy (NCBI): domain Eukaryota; kingdom Metazoa; phylum Chordata; class Aves; order Charadriiformes; family Jacanidae; genus Jacana; species Jacana jacana. The sequence goes on from VZTM01018935.1 coordinate 126,306, forward strand.
CTGGTTTCAACCCTGCTCTGGAGAGTTTAATGTTTTGTACCATTACACTGAAATACAATTTAATAAAAAGCATGGTTTATTTCTCCTGATTTCTCTTTTTAACGCTTTCTTGGCAGCTATATTTGTAGACTAACAAGCAGCTCGAGGCTATTCCAGCACTTTTGCAGTACCCACTGAACTGTACCCTTGAGAGATACGGGACATTATATGTGTCCTGTTGGGAGCAGGATCTGGACCCTTAAGTACAATTTTCAATGTGGGAAACAAGACCAAACGGTGGTTGCACAATAGCTCAAATTGTAGGGGATGAAGATGGTAAATGGTTTTGAAGGGCTGTGACGTGTTGTGTGTATTTCAGGGTAGGTAGTGTTTTCCTGGCAGTACAAAAGAATTTACTTGTAGCATTTCATACCATGAAATACTGACGGCTGAGATCACGATTAATTTCTTGCGTGCAGCTTGAGGCTTTGCCAAGAGGACGGGTTTGCTCTGCTGAAGTAGTCTGTTTAATTAATGGTAGCCTGCTGTATTTCATTGTTTCTGTCTCAGACCTGAAAAAAAATGGAGTTCAATTTGCAATCATCCTGGTGTTACTTTCTGTATGTGTTTTCTAAAGCTGTTTGCATGACAATTACTCTTCTTATTCATGGGTGATCAAGTAAGAGCGCAACAGATTTCACTCCACATTAGAATAATGTACAACTGAGAGACAGCCTTTTGTCTTCCAAAATTGTAATGGTAGCATAGCTCCCTCGGAGTCTGAGAGAATCACAGTGGTACCAATGACTGTGCAGTGGTCATTGCTTTGAGAAGCCAAGAGCTTCCTGAGGGCACAGGGAATTGCTGATGTCTTTGGTGTGGGCAAAGACATTGGGATGGTTTCTGATACCGTAAAGGTGATTGGTATCTCATTCTCTCCCTTTACCTGTTCATGTGTTGGTAGAAAAGCACTCATAAAAACAACTTTAAGTGATGGAAACCCAGCTTTTTTCCTGTTGAGAGTTTAATCTATGTAATTTTTTAAATTCCTGTTGGTTTGAGATACCAATTTTCAAAGCTATAGATCGTAAAGGTGAAGAGGATGACAATTGTTAAGGGTGAATAAGAAACAAGACTGTATTGCTGATGGAATGAAACAGTCCTTTTTTTTATGGAAAGTTCCTCTACAATAGAAAATTGAGATGAATGAGCACAAAATCTTTCGTATTAATTAACTTTCTAGTCTGTACAGTAACCAGCTTTTCATAACAGTTAAATAGCTTTAAATCTGTCTTTATGATAGTTCAATGGGATGTTTAGAGAGGAATTCTGAAGTATGTGAAAGATCTAAGTTCCACAATTTGTGTTTTCTAGTTAAGAAAAAATAAATACACTCTGTCTATTTTGTTTCCTGGAAAAACACATGGATTTGGGGGCACAAGAGGTAAAATACAGGAAGAACTGAAACAGTAGCAGTGATTTGCTAAGACTTTCACAGTGATGTTTATTTTGTGAAGTGCTAGTGAATTGGTAAATGTTAGAAAATGGTTACAGAAGGGTTCAGAACCTGCATTGGAACTGCTGAGTACTATTCAAGGAAGAAGAGTGACAGGGGGATGCTGACCTAAGTTGGAGGTGTGCTTGCACTTTAGACTCTTGTATTGGTACGTGGCCAGTCCACCTTTTGGAAATATTTGTGAAATTGTCTTAGCAGATTTTTGATTTAACAACAAAGAACTTTTTATATTTGCAACAGAATACTCTTTTATTTTTTCATCACAGTACTCATCACCTTGCTTTTAATTAGCATTTATTGTTTCTATTTCTGGAAAGTATATTATGAATGCATAATTGAAAAAATGTTTCCTTTCTGAAAAGGCTTCCAAGCAGCTTACAGAATGAGACCCAGTGATGGATACAGTTGAGAGACAGAAAGCATGAACTGTTGAACAGTAGTATTAATACACAGGCAGCCTTGGCTGGTAAGAGGGGGATATTTTTTTCCTTAGTGTTTTGTTCTGGAGGCGGTATGGTTGGTGCGACCTGAAAGCGGTCAGATGAGGTGAATCTCCGATTCTTTAAACCCATCTTCTGTATCCTAGTAGGCAGCATGGGGTAAGAGCATGGTCTTTTGTAAATGTTTTCTTTTGAGAATGTACCCAGCAGGAGAAGGAGGTTGACATCGCCTGTTGGCAGAGCAGAGGTCACTTCTCTGTAATGAACAGAAAAGAAACACGGGGTGAGGATGAGCCAAAAATAAACTATTTTCATTGTTGTGACACAGAATGTGTAGAAAACTTTTGCTTTAAGGAAGCTAATCCTGTAAAAAATTTGATACTTTTCAAGCAATTGATGTAATGAATATAATAAATATTTCATCAAATGCTGCATTGAAAATTCCCATGGAATCCTTTTGGATGGAGGCAGCTTGACAAGAATTTGAGAGACTCTGTTAGCAGCATCAACAGTTATTCATGCGCTGAACTGCTATAGAGGAACTATGTCCATGCTCAGATTCCTGTTATCTAGGATTGTAGGAGGATGTTGTTAATTGTTTTTTCACTTAGATCTCCAGCATTCACCTCAGTGTCTGTCTAATTGTTACATTGGATTACACAAAACTGGTGTTCTGCAGTTGGATGCATTAGAAGTGCATGTGGGCACAGCTTAGAGGTCAGCAGATCTGATCCCCTCAGGCTGTGGACAGTGAAGTCATTAATGGTTTCCACTAAGATAGGACACAGTGAAAGACCTGGATAGTCATACTTTGTAACTGAATTCCTTTTTTCTGCAGGTTTTCTTCTGGGATTGGGATTTAGGAAATAACCAGACAGTAGTATAAGGAGGTCACAAAATCCTAAGGAGAAGGACAGAAGGACCGTGAAGTGGTCCATGAGAACACAAAGAACTTTCAGTGCAGCCAAACAGACTCTTTTTAACTGCCAAACTAATTAAGACAGTAGGAATCAGCATCTAAGAGAGACTGTAAACAGGAGGATCTACATGTAGGATGATTCTGGGCTTAAATTTAAGGACAAGTTATGGGCAAAATGATGAAGAAAACTGAGGCCAGCATGGGTTTTGAGGACGTGGTTCAGATTTCAACATTTCTAAAAGCAGCTACAGGAGAGGGAGTGCATACGGAAGGTCTGTGTGTGCGTTTGCAGCAGCCACCATATGTCTTCCTTGCTGCTGTGGCATAGTGCCAGCATGGCTCTGGAGTTCTCGGACAGCTGGAAGAGAAGGCAGCACAAGCCTGTGTCTGCCTGCACCTCTTGGTGGTGCCACCTGTTTGGTACTGCTACATGGCCTTGCTGCTGTCCTGGAGCTTCCTCCAGCTTTACAGAAGAGCTGCTCCCCAGTGGTATGTGGTGGCAGACTTTCTGAAGTGGGACATCGCACTCAATATGATTTCAAAAATAGATTTCAGAGTTTTGACTTTTTCCTTCTCTTCTCCTGCTGCCTTGCTTTGTGCAATTTGTATGCTGTCATTTCAAGGGCTACAATGAATAATTTGCAAGGCAATAAACCTTCAAGTTTATTTTAGTTTCACAAAGTGAATTCTTGAAAGGACTTATTTGCATAATGCATTTTTGGTTGTTTTAAGATAAAACCACAATTAAACAGGAAATATCACTATCCTAGAAAAACAGAGGCAAGAAGCTTTTGAGTTGGGAGCATAGCTATTTGCAGGAAGTCTGTGCTGGGATATATCATCAAAATTACTTGAGCTTGTGAGGCTTAAGTGACTTTCTGGTCTCAAAGATGTATTTGCAATGTAAATGTGTGAGATGCATATGAAAGGCAATAGATGTAAACAAGGAAGCACAGCCTCTGCTTGCCCTAGTGTGTTCTGTTGTGCAGGTATAAGAAATTAAAAAAATATATAAATAGATGTACAAGGAGTGCTTTGGGGTCATGAAAGAGAAGCCTAGCAAAACACTGCAACCATAATTTTAAGTAGTCAATAAAGCTTTCCTGCTTGGTCTGTCCAGTGCCTTTGTTCAGGCTGCCTTGCAGCAGCAGATCTTTGAGTTATCTTGTAGTCTTCATGGTAGATGGAGCACTTCTAGTAGTAATAATAATACTACTACTAATAAACAAGAATAAGGCTTTTCCCCTCATTTTTAGGGAGTAGTGAATTCCCAAAGATTCACTGATACCAAAGACCAAAATTAGCATTTTGGTGATGAAGAAATGTGGTAGCTGTAGGCTTTGGGATTTTAACAAGATTGGAGCTCAAATTACATGTCATTTGCAGAGTGTACCAGGAACTGCTGAGTTTGGATTGATAAACTTATTAAGGCAACAAAACTTCAGTACTTCAGAGCTGGTTTATGGTAGGGTGAGAAGCTAAGCTGAAGGGCTGAGTAAATTGGACTGGTTCAGCTACATAGGTACTTATACAGCTTTTGAGGGTAGATTACTTAGTTTGCTTTTAAAAAGCTCCAGGAGCTTAAAAGTAAGGAATATGCTTTTATTAGCTGATTGGTGGGGCTTCTTTGGGTCATAAATTTGGAGGTTGTGTTGTCTGCAGTGTGGGGCACACACAGTGCAGAACAGGTTACCCTTTGGAAATAAACCCCACAATCAAGCCCCATCCTGCTTTGCAGTGTTTTGTCCCATGAAATTTCTCATCCTGATTTTCATTATTTAATAGTTTTCAGGCTCTAACCTGATTTGGATGCGCAGCCTGTACTAACACAGGAAGTCTGAAAGTCAATGAAGGCGGCGTGTACAGAGCAACCATGCTGTTATGTTTGCTTGATGTTAAGTCCATCTTCTCTCCTTTTATGCCCACTGGTATTTATTCTTTGTGTCTAATATTACAGGTATTAATGTGTATTTCAAGGGGGTGTGTATATGTGTGTGTATATGGGCATATTAATGGGAAGGGAAGAGGGGAAGACAGGCTGGAAAAGTGAACAGACCTGCAGTGCAATATGGTGTTCATGGAGGCCAGTGGTTTATTTCTCTGCTTGGGAAGATTTTAAATACATTCTTTTAGTGACTGTAATACTAGAGTAACATTCTGTCAGTTTTTAGCATCTCACAGTAAGTCTTGTATAAAAGCCCAATTAGAAGGCAACAGCTGAAAAAGCAAGAAATTGTCAAATATCTTGGTACATTTAAATACCTGTCTGAAATAATAACTATAATAATGTTCATATGTTAATAATATAGAATATCAGACATAATAAATACCTGTCTGAAAATTATCTTTTTGTTGGGTGAGGAAAAAGTCCACCATTCTGCGTTCAGGGTGGCATAAAATTGCTTATCAAGGCAGGGCAGGGAAGTTGAAATGCTATTTCGGTCCCTTTGGAAATGGAGTGAAATAGTATACCAAGGAGATGGTGCTGTTCATCACTGAAACCACTTGAGCAGCACTAAATAAGCCATGTTAATGGAACTTCAGGGACACCTGATGGCTGGAAACCTATCTAGAAATCTTCCATATTCTCCTCATGTAAATCACTGTGATGTAAATTAATAAATAATAGTCAAGTGACCTTTGGTTGTGGAAACATAAGCTTCATCCTGCAATTTGAAAACTGTTTTAAGTTGTACTCGCCTCAAGTCTGCTGTGCTCCTGTGGTAACCTCACAGATACTTCATGGTCATAGTGCTGCCTGACATGAGCGGGCTCAGCTCTTGTGGCTTCGGCATGTGCAGGGCCAGCAGGACCATCCTGTGCTGGGTGTTTGGGCTCCCCTTTCTGGTGGTAAAAAGGGAAAGTCCTCAGCCCTCCAGCTGTTAGTTTGGTGGGATTGTGCAGCGCTTCCCGTCGGACAGAACAGTCGGGGGAGCCCCCTTGCAGTTCAGTACATGGCTGTAAAGAAAAGCAGTTACCCAGACAACTAGTTAGCAAGTGAAACAGTAAGTAAAGCTTTGAAGCTTGCTGAACTTTGCCACCTTTGTGTGCACAGACTCATTTTAGAGACTGGTTTGCATTTCTTGCTGTCTGTGAAAGTTCTCTTAATTCGCCTGTGATGGATGACAAATCATAGTAATTGCATACATAAGGGAGGGCGTGCGAGCATGAAACTTCACAATTTCAAGTCTGTCACCCAAAAAATAGGAGAGAGTTGTGTTTCACAATTTATGAGATAGTAAAAGTTTATTAAGTGTTAATTTGGTGGGTTTTAAAATAAATTGCTTTTTTAAAACGTGCTAATAGTTTACCTGTGGGTTGGAAGGGAGTGGGAAGGAAATGACATAACACGGCAGGCAAATTCTTACCTGTAATGGAAATTTGTCATCATAACCTAAAACTTTATTATCTGCTGTATGATATTATGATTATGGAGTTATTTGAGCATTCTTGATGTAAAAGTTCCTTGATAGGTTTAATTTATCAAATTGTGATAGGTCTTGCTTGAACTTTTAAAGACCTGCTTTGCTGTCAGAGAGGTTTCTTTTTAACCACCAGCTGGTGCCACTCAATACCACAGCATTTCTGCCCAGGCAACCTTTGGGCTGCTGTTCAAATTAACATTTAAATCCTGTCTGAAGTTTAGGGTCCAAATGATCCTTGCACTTGAGTTTTACCGTGGCATTTTCATATCCTTTATATTTGCTCATGTTTAACTAAATTCTCATTTAAGGTCTGTAAGCGTTCAACTGAAATGGATAATTTCTTTGGGTGAGATTTTATTTTACTTGAGTATTCAGTTGAAGAGGTAATCAATAATTCTGTATTTTCACTGGATGAGGAATCAAGTATTTACATCACTATTTCTCACTTTATCTTCCTTTACTTGCACAGTAATGAATTCATCATGTACATCAGTCGAATATGTTATTTCATACTGCACAATCAATATTAATTTTACAATGTTTCTTTTTATGCAACTGCAGGGAGATCAATTCCTATCTGACAGCTTGGTTTTGAATGTTCAGAGGTCTTTGTTACTGTGTCTGAGAACTCAAATGCTATCAGCATCACCTCAAAGAGAAACCTTCTCATTTGAAGCCATTTCCTTAAAACTTAGGAGGCTTTGGAAAAATCAAAAAACTTCCATATAACATTTATGCATCAAAGTGCATAAGAAGTAGTTTCAGAAATCAAACTATCATGGAACCATAGAACCATTTAGGTTAGAAGGGACCTTAACAACCATCTAGTTCTGACCCCCTTGCTCTGGGGGGGGGTCACCTCCCACTAGACCAGGTTGCTCAAAGCCCTGTCCAATCTGGTATACCTTAACCAATGGAGTAAAACCAGCTGAGTTGGCAGGTCAGCAGCACTAGTTGATTCATCAGTGAAAATTTGTTGGGAAATCCTTTATTAATAATACATCCTTTAAGTCAGCTGGTTTTGCACAGTAAGAGTTTAATCAATGTTACACGTGGAAGCAGTGCTGACAATTGGAAGATCTTGAACTCGCGTTCTTCCTGGTGTTCTTTGGGTGATTTCAACACAATGAGGAAGATTAGGAATAACTTTCATTAGTTGCATAGGATTGTTTCACATATCTCTTCTTAGAGAGGCGGTATTTTTCTCCATTTTTTTTTTGTTTAGCCTTATTTTTATTACTGTTAGTCTTATTAAGAAGTCCTAAGGAAAGCGCTCTGCCTGTTTGCAGGTGTTTGCCGCTGTGCTAGTGCTCTTCAGCAATAGAAGTTTAGGACTAAGGTGGTACTTGCAGTTTTACCTATGTTTAATGTGCTCTTTAGGATGTACTTGGAGGGTTTTTTACAGCTTGGAAGAACTCAGAATTTCATCAGAAGTGTAGGGAATTCCCTGCACCCAGTGAATGTGTAAACTGGAAACCATTCATTCATGGCCATGAGTTACACCTCGAACTCACAGGGCTTTATTTATTTGTCCTTATTTGCTGTCCTTTGCTCTTCTCAAAAATATGCAGAATTAGTACTTGCTGGATCAGTGTATTGTTCCAAGTAGAAGTATGCCATGTCCCAGCTGTTGCTCTGCCTGAACGTGTAAGAAATGTATTTAAATTTAAACAAATTGCCAAATTCTCACATTTTACAAATGTTGAAAGCTTTAAAGCTTTATACAGATGATTCTGTGTATTGGGAAATGAGAACTATTATTGTTTGCAAGTCACTATTAGTATTCTTAGAATTTTTCCTTTTAAGCAGCTTCTGTAATAGATTCGAATATATCTGTATATGGGTGGAAACCTTCTGAACTATTTACTGCCTGCCCTATCGTAGTGCCTCTACTGTTTTAAGGGTGACATATTGTTAATTACTCTTCCATAAGAAAGTATTTAAAAAGTGGTTTCTGCAAGTGTGTTCGTGGTACTGAGTCCGGTGCTGAACTTGGACAGAGAGCTTACTAGCTTGACTCAAGGAAATGTCATTAAATTAAATTTCTGTCTATAAATGGTATCTCTGGATTTATAGAGGTAATCTGTCTTTTTATCTATAGTGTTAAAAAAAAGGTATGGTTACTTTTTGCTCTTAGTTAGGACCTGAAAATCTTATTGCTAACTGTGAACATTATATATATATATAATGGTTAGTTTAATATTTTTCTCTATTTATTAATTAACCTGTCAAAGAGAAAGGGAAACAACACATGTTGCATTCATAGTAAGTAAGGGAAGCTATTCTATGATTACTTAAAACCCTATCTGTG
>VZTM01018936.1:0-15441 GCA_013400555.1 Jacana jacana
GGAGACTTGACTCTTATGCATCTGTTTGGTGAATGTCTCCACTGGGTATGCTGAGTTCATAGAATCATAGAATCATTTAGGCTGGAAGAGACCCTTGGGATCATCACGTCCAATCATCAGCCCTACTCTACAAGTTCTCCCCTACACCATATTCCTCAACACCACATCTAATTTACTCTTAAACACAGTCAGGGATGGTGNGTCCAGCCTAAACCTACCCTGCTGCAGCTTGCAGCCATTCCCTCTTGTTCTATCACTAGTTGCCTGTGAGAAGAGACCAGCACCAACCCCTCTACAATGTCCTTTCAAGCAGTTGTAGAGAGTGATGAGGTCTCCCCTCAGCCTCCTCTTCCTCAAACTAAACAACCCCAACTCCCTCAATCGATCCTCATAAGCCTTATTCTCCAGGCCTCTCACCAGCTTTGTTGCCCTCCTCTGTACTCGCTCCAGCACCTCGATATCTCTCTTGTGCTGAGGTGCCCAGAACTGGACACAATACTCAAGGTGTGGCCTCACCAGTGCTGAGTACAGGGGAGTTGAGCTGGTAAGTTTTATCCAACAGAAGCACTTGTGCAGAATTCCACTGCTGCCAGGCTGGTGAGATCAGACTTCTACCCCCCTTCCTGTGCAGGGTAAAGATGAACCCTTTCATAATTAAAAGTGTTTACTTTGACAAAGTGCTAAGAAATATTAGTTGTTTAGCTTAAATAAGCAAGTTCTAATTAGAATAAATTACTTATGGTTATAACATGGTGTGATTTATACTGTTTGCTTAGCTTTACTTAGCATGAGTCAGCAGAGACTGCACATCAGTAAGATGCCACTCAACAGGCTTGGGTCACCTGCTGGGAAGCCCCTGGTCCTAGCAGTTAGAGACTTGGGTGGGGTGTGTGCAACCCCTTGAGTGTTGTATGAGCGACTCCTTGAGGGGGATGCAAATGCTTGGGCAGGGGCTTCTCCTTTAATAATAGTGGTTTTCAGTGCCAAAGCTACAGCACGTCAGACCTCTCAAAAAGACAGAGCAGGGGGTTGTTTCAGTTGTTTAAAGAGTTCCAGAAACCATCATCTACTAAAGTGATTCTTATGAGGTGGGGCCTACAAAAATGACTGATGGCTTCCGAGAACAGAGGAATGGATGCTTGCACTTAAGCTGTGCATGTCTGCACTGAATACTTGGTCAGGTATTTGTGGTGGTGCTTATCGTGAACCCCGTTTAAGCAGCTGGGAAATACGTGCAAGGAGAAGAGAAACAGCAAAGAAATATGTCTTGCCTATTATTACATGAAGTTTGCAGGCTCGAGAGTGACCTCCCTCAAGAAGAGCAGAAACCAATTTAGGCAAAGTAAAGAAGAGCAGAGCTCACTTCTCTTTGAGGCACAGCTTAGAGGACATTTTACCTTAGGCAAGAGACGACTGAAAAAGTTATTGTCAAGAAATATGTTATGGAGAAGAGTGGGATCACACTCTTGGTATTTCCTTCAAACTCCAGTTGTCTGGACAGTGAGGTAAAGTAAGTCACCTGTTGTCAAAAGAACAAAGAAAGAAAAGATGAAGCACTCTTACTCTTTTTCCTCGGTCTTTATACACAGGCAGTGCTGAACAGCATGCTGGCATTTCTGATCTCGGCCCACCGGCCGCCCCCCCGGGCTGTACCCAGCCCTGCGTTACCTGGATGGCACTCAAAGCCTCCAGCTCCGACGGGATCTCCTGCAGNGGTCCAGGACCGAGCCCTCTCCCGCCGCCACGGCGATGAGGGCAGCGTAGGCGCCCTCGGTGGGCAGCCGCGGGGCGGAGAAGCGCCCCGAGTCGTCGGTAGGGAACTGCCGCCGCACGAAGTCGCGGTCGGCCTTGGCGGGCCCCGACGTCGGCGTGAACTGCTCCTCGATGTCGTGAGCCTGGCGCTGCGGCAGGAAGAAGAAGCCGGCGCCCAGCCCGCCGGACAGCAGCAGCGGCACCAGCACGAAGGGCCAGGGGCAGGCGGCCACGCCGCTCCCCAGCCCTTCGAAGAGTCGCCTCAGCGGCCGCTCCAGGCAATCGGTGTTGCGGCAGGAGCATCCCTCCCTGGGGCGCCGCGGGTCCGCCATGGGCGAGGGGCTGCCGGCCTCTTGCTGCACTGGGAGAGAGCTCCTTCTCCTCGCAGGGGCCGCGGAGGGAGTGAGCAGCTTTCAGGGGCGCGACCCCGCCCTTTTCCCCTCTGACTCACTGGGGCTTCCACCGCCTCCCCGGGACAGGCAGGCGGGGACATGAGGTTCCCCCCCCGCCGCCCTGCACCCCGTGCTTGGGTCTCCTGCTGCCGCCTGCGCATCCCCGTCTCACCTTGGCCCGGCGAGGAGACCGCTCCTGCCGAGGCCTCGGTGCTGCTAACTGCGGCCGTCGTGCTGGCTGGGGCTTCGCTCTGCCCTGCTCGGCCTTTCATCCACCGGACTTCGTCGTCGTTTTCAGTGTTTTCCCCGGATCTGCTGCAGCCCTTACCTCGGTACTCAGGGTTATTCTTCTGCCTGGCGGCAAAACACAGCGAGTGGTGATGGACACCTTGCTGTGTTTGCTCTCTCGGTACACAGGTTCACAAAACGGGAGCGAGAGCTGGAGAAACGAAAGACTTTGAAACAAAGTTTAGCGATTGCAATGGGAAAGTCCCAGAAATCTCAGCAGCGCGGTATGCCGGAGCTCTGTGCAGTGACAGTGATAGACAGCATCTGCCCGAGTCCAAAAACCACCCTGCAGCCTGGTGCTCTTGACACTGGTGACAGTGATTTAAGTGCCTTCTGGCTGAGAAGATTAAGCTCCTTTGTGACACTTCTGGAGAGGTGACTAGCCAGTTAGCTAATGCATTACAGACAGGCACTTCTTGCCCTTCTTGGAAAGAAGGAACTTTCTGCTCTCCTGCCAGTACTCACAAAGAAAAGTTGTAGGCACTTCTCTCTCATCCTAAGGAGAAAGGCTTGCCAGTGGTGCTATGGCTTGGAAGCATCAGCCAGGCAGCCAGGCTCTGAGCAGCCTTACAGATGTCCCACTGTGTCTAGCATTAGGGCAGGTTGGATCCTGGTGATTCACTTCTCTGTGCGATGGTATTCTCTGGAAGGTACGTCATTTCTGAATTCCTCTGTGGGAGACCGGCACCCGGAAGCTGTTTCCTGTAGCTCCCGACTTGTCAAAATTAAAGTTTTTTCATGAATCTTCACTCCAAACTGGCAGTGTCTCCCGCAATCTGTTTTCAGTTTCCCTGAATGGATTTGCATCATGTCAAAAGCAACGGATCTACACAAAGGAGGAGTCTGTCCTCAGAAAAAGGGGGTAAACCACTTGATGTCAGGCAGACGCTTGATGAATTCTTGTCATAGAGTTACCCAGCTGGAAAAGATAGCCTCTCTTACCTGGAGATAACTCCAGAGAAAGTTACTGGAGAAACTCCAGAACCAGACCTGTGTCTGGGAATAAACTCAGAGACACACCTGTCCCTAAAGCCAGACACCATGAAGACATTTAGGATAACCTGACAGTGGACCAGGTTGTCGATGGTCCACTAACATTGCAACAGACATGAAGAGATGGTGTCCCGCTGAATGCTTTCACTGTAAAAAACAGCTATAAAGGTTTACTGACTTTTATAAACTCAACAAGGCAGAAAACAAAAATTGATCACCCCTCATAGGGTGTCATAGGACAAGGGGCAACGGGTGCAAGCTGGAACATAGGAGGTTCCACTTAAATGTGAGAAAAAACTTCTTTACGGTGAGGGTGACTGAACACTGGCAGGGGCTGCCCAGAGAGGTTGTGGGGTCTCCTTATCTGGAGACATTCAAAACTCGCCTGGACGTGTTCCTGAGGGATCTAATCTAGGTGTTCCTGCTCCGTCAGGGGGATTGGACTAGATGATCTTTCAAGGTCCTTTCCAATCCCTGATATTCTGTGATTCTGTGATTCATAGCCGGTTTCTTTCTGGCCCCTCAGGAGCTGGAGACAGGCTCAGGATGGTAGTAATGATCAAGAGGTAGGAAATGGCCTGGTGGCAGGAGCTACCCAGTCAGGGTACCCAGCACATGTAGATGCCTCTAAGTTAACTCTTTTTGAGACTTGGGGGTCTGACTTAAGGCATGGGAAGATGGCACCAAATCTCAATTCAGAGTGATCTTCAAACAGGAAGATTGTGCCAGGCTTCTCTTGAAGGATCTGGATTCTTTTCCTCATTCCCTGGTTTCTAATATTAATATCAACTTCTAATAGGATAAAATCTGAAATACTTCTTGGAGCATGGACAGGAACTGGACTACAGGACTCCCAGCAGGTCAAGCTTTCCTGTACTTTTGGATGATGGCACAACTTTTCTCTTGATGGTTATGTTGCATTTGCTGGAAGTTCCAAAATGAGGTTCTAGTGAATTGCTGTTTGGAAATATTGCCACATTGGTAAATATTCACATTTCTTAGTGTTTCCTAATGATAATGAAATGGTAATGAGCAAAGCTGATACATAACTGGCATGCCAAGAAGAGAGCTGAGAGGGATAACTGGTGCTCCATATTTAAGCAGCTTGTACTTGAGTCTTTGCAAGATCTGTGGGGACCCAGAAATCCAAACAATTCCTTTGCAATATTCCCAATGGCCCTATCGCAAGATGGTGTCAGAATGTGTCTAACACAGGTAACATTGTCCACTTCAAGCCCACATGAACCAGTCAAGAACAGCTATAAGAACTCAACACGTAAGTCCTGTTCAGGTAGCTGAATTGCCTCCCTGTTGCACAGCACCCTGTGTCAGACCGTGTCCCAGAGGGCAGGAGACCTGGGTTCAACCTCCCCTCAGAACATTCCCTCTTCCACAGTGGGGTCCACTGACCAGCAGTGGGGTGTTTGTACCCTGCAAGAAGCAAGGAGAAAGAGGGAGAATTCAGCCCAGATCTCCCTCAGCTACAGTCCAGGAAAGCTCACAGATACAGACTATTTTCTTTGGTCATGGCTCAAATGTCATAATGGCTCCAGGGCTGTACCAGCTCCTGGCTGCAGAGACAGCAGGGTAGGGAGAGTGTATATAGTTTCTAGCTTGTGGGACTTTCTGCACAGTGCTCTGAAGTGAAGGAACAACATATGCCTGGCTGGCAAGACTCCCTGCTTCACAACCTTTTTCATTTGAAAGCTCTTTTTAAGTTTGCTGCCTCAGCCTCCATTTCTCTCTTTTTTGCTCACAAACTCTGTGAGAATATTTGTTTAGTTAGAAGGGCAGGCCCTCCTCCGTAATGCAGAGACAAACAGGTTCTGGTCTGCCTCTGTATTCTTGTGTCTTCCAAAAGTTTACTGGGAATGGAAGCGAATAAAACAATTTGTAGAATTGCAGAATAGCTGGGGTTTGAAAGGCCCTCTGGCACTCATCTCATCTGGGCTCCCTCAGAGAAGGGCTGGCCTGGGAGTTAGGCCAGGCTGCTCAGGGCTTTGTCCAGTTGAGTCTGGGCTACCTCCAAGGATGGGGACTCCAGAGCCTCAGGACAACCTGTTCCAGCATTTGACTACCTTCAACATGATTTTTCCCCCTCATAACTGGCAAGGTTTTGGCAGTGGGGCTGCAGGGTGGCCTCTGTGAGGAGCGACCAGGGGCTGCCCTGGGCCAGTGGCAGCCGGTTCCAGTTGGCTCCAACGGACCCACAGGGTAGGGCTGAGCCCATCCTCAGGGGAGTCTGTGGCACCTCTGTGGAAGTGTCCTAAAGCAAGGGTGGTAAGCACCAAGCAAAAGGAGGAAAAAGACCAGAGCAGGAGGACAAACAGGAAAAGAGACCAAACTGGAGCAGGAGGGAGGAAAGCAGGAGCCAAGGGGCTGCTTGACAGCAGCTGAGAGGTGCAGCCCAAAAGGCGCTGCTGCAGGTGAAGGAATGACCGTGGATGAGCTGGCCCCAGTCTCTTGCACTGTCTGCTGCCCCACCAGAGGGGCTGAGCATGGCATGTGGCAAGTGGACTATAGAGCAAAAAGGTCAGGAAAAGGGGTGTCTGGAGGGAAGCAGGAGTATTTTTCCTACAGGTTGGTGGGTTGTTTTCAGTCTTCCTTGATCTCAGAATCAGCAATTCATAGATTGTTTACTGCAAGCAAATAACATTCATGGGAATTCCCTGAGTTAGTAGACAGTTTTTGCACATGACTGGAATTTTTTTTGATAAAACTTCTAACTGTTGGTATTTGTCCTTTCACGGCACATGTCTGAGAACAGTCTGTCTCTGTCTTCTCTGCACCTTCATCACACAGCTGAAGACAGACGAAGATCCTCTCCACCCTTGGTCTTCTCCAGACTGAATTTGGGTCTCTTGGCTTGGTACATTGCGTGCTCCAGGACCCAACCATCATGGTGACTATTCACTGCTCTCACTCTAGTTCATTGATATCTCTCTTGTACTGGGGAGCCCAACCTTGGTCACAGTACTGCCGATGAGGTTTCATGTGCTGCATGACTGAAGATAATCACTTCCCTTCAGATGCCGGCTGCACTTTTGCTAATTCAGCTCCCTATGTGGTCAGCTGTCACCACAAATTTGTGTTGTTGATGTATGTTCATACACTCCTGACTCACACTTGTTTGTCTGGGTGGTAAGTATAAACTTAAAATAAATTTAATGTGTAAAGTCTTACAAAATAAAGGAGGTGGGGACTTAGTCACCTAGTTGGCACTTTTTATTTTCTCAGTTCCATGAGTATTTGTTTCCAAGATGGCATTAATGAAAATCCCTATCTGCTCTGTGTTTCATAGACAGAATATATCTCTGCAATTTCTGTCCTTTCGAGAAATCTCCTAAAGTAACTTTCATACAGCTGCAAAGATCTTTCGGAATCATGTTAGTTCTACCTGACCTTTATCTCCCATGATCCTGCGATAACTGTCCGTGGTGGTCATAATGGGTGCATCTAGTTGTGATGGCTGTATCCAGCCCAGCGTGGTTTTGGGGAGACAGATAACACCACAATAACCAAGGGCTAACTTGAGCAATGTGCCCACCTAACCACAATATAGGTACTATGGTTGAAAGGCGAATATGGTTATAAATCAATCATCTTATCCCCATAGTGAACAGCCCAAGAGCCCTTTGAGCTCTCCTGAATGGCAGTGGACTGCACACCAGGATCTCCTCTTGAGTAGGAACACCTTTCAAGGTTACTGCTTGAGATTCAGAGATTTCTTGCTGCAACAGATCCTCGGTAAGTGACAAATAGCATGCTAAACTTTGAAATCTTAGCTAAGTAATATAAAAGATTGATTGCACATATATAATCCATTAGACATAAACTGTTGACCAAATCTGGGATTAGGATGGGCTCCAGCTGCACCTAGACTCTTCTCTGAGGAGAAGTTTAGAAAGCAAGGGGGTCCTTTCTGAACCTCAACTTAGCAGGCAGGTCTCCCTGACAGTTCTGTCTGACCCTGTCCTCTATGCCAGGTGTGCCTTCCCATCAAATCTTGTTAAACCACTGTGACATTTACTATCAAACTTTGCTAAATATCTGTATCAATAAATGTATCACTGTTGCTCTATAGAAGTGAAGTGCATCACTCCATATACAACAAATTTGGATAGGTGGCCAGATGGCAAG
Source organism: Jacana jacana (assembly GCA_013400555.1). NCBI lineage: Eukaryota > Metazoa > Chordata > Aves > Charadriiformes > Jacanidae > Jacana > Jacana jacana. The sequence goes on from VZTM01018936.1 coordinate 7,566, forward strand.
TAGAATCACTGATTATTTATGGAGACATGGAGTGAACTGGAGTCCTGACTTCTCAGAAGAATCTGCTTAAAGCAATTGGCATAATTGGGAAGCTGTTGAAGAGCACCTAAAAGTTACTTGGGGCTGCATGTAGGCAATGTCAAAACCACCGATTGGAGGAGCCCTGGTAATTCTTAATGCCCATCTAGTTGCAAAATGAAATGAAATTAAGAAAGACACAAAACACAATGAGGCACTAGGTGATAACACTCAAAATGCCTGCAAGAAGTTAAAGAAATTTCCTACATGGGCAGAATGCTATTTTTAAGTACAGCCCTGAAATAGTCTGGGAGCATCCACCAGCTGAGAAACAAAACCTGAAGCCCTGGGGAGATCACAAAGTTCAGGTTCTTCAGTGCCAGTCTCTTTGGGAGGGCTTGAAGGAAAAAAAAAGCAATTGGGCCTACCTGTTCAGAACGTGGAGGCTTATCAGTAAATAAGTGGTAATGACTCAAGTATTTTGATTCCAGGTGGTCCTCAGGGATAGTGGTGAGGTATTTAATAGATACAGGAGCACAAATTTCAGTCCTAATACAATGAGATGCTGAGAAGCTGGGCATGCAGTCTGAACAGCAAAGAGTTAAAATTACAGCAAAATGTTAAAATTGTGAAAGGAGCAACTATTGGTGTGCCAAACTGCCACAGTCAATTTATGGCTTCTGGGTAAGCGCTCTGCAATTAAAGGTCATGAAGAAAAAATTTCAAGGTTTGATGTTTTAAGTGGATGAACCTGGTGGTGTGTGGTCCTTCAACTCAAACACTGACCCCAACCCTGGGAGAAACTGGGAGGTGGCAGTGTGTGTATTTCATGCAGTCCCTGTGGTCCCTGAGTCAGAGATTACTAATGTATCGCAATACCCAATTTCTGCTGCAGCACGAAACGGAATTTCTGAATTCATACTGATTTGGGGAAACGAAACCTGGAATCTCCAGAGCCCACTCCCCCATGTAACTCCCCAGTCTGGCCGGTTTGGAAACCACTTGGGAGGTGGCATTTAACAGTTGATGATGAGCACTTAAATGCTAATACAGCCCTGTTACCAGCTGCTGTACCAAACATTGCAAACTTGACAGTTACCCCGCAAGCAGCTGCACACCCACGGGTGGTGGCGCTAGATGTACAAGGTATGTTCCTTATGGTTCCCTTGAAGGAAGAGGATAAAGAGAAGTTTGCTTTCACTTGTGAGGGAATACAATACACCTTTGATAGACTCCAGTATGGGTATAAACATTCACCCACGATTGCTCATGCTGCACTTGCTGAACTTTTACAGTCTCACTCCCCCAAACCATGAAACTGTACGCACCAGTATGTATAGGTGATATTCTGATTGGAGGAACTTTCCCTGAGACATTGGGGTAAGCAGCAGCAGTGGTGTGGCAAGCACTAAATAAAGCAGAAATTGAGAGTCCACCCAGAAAATGTCAGGGACCAAGTAAAGAAGTAAAATTTGTAGATAGTTTTTGGATGGTGGGCAGTGCTGTGGTTCCTTCAGATACTTAAGGAAAAAATCAGAGCTGCAAGTGCCCCAATCAAGAAAGGAGTTGCAACAATTAATGGGAACTTGAGGATACTGGAGGGATCATGTGCCTGGATTTTCTCTTGTTTCCTGTCCAGTATGCTCACTCTTATGGAAATGCAAATCCTAGGAGTGGAAATTAGAACATAACGGGGCAGTGAAAACTCTAATTGAAGAATTAAAAACATACAGTTCACTGGGACCATTGCACCCCCATGACCCTATTATAGCCAAATGGGTTTTCACAGAACTTGCTGCCTACTGTAACCTGTTCCCAACAGGGCAGGTGGCAGGGGGGCGGGGGGAAGGGAAGGAAAGAGGGGAGAAGGCAGTTCTGATACTTCTGTCTTACCCTGTCCTCTATGCAGTAAATAACCAAGTGTGCCTTGCCATCAAATCTTGTTATACCACTGTCACATTTACTATCAAACTTTGTTAAATCCCTGTTTTGTATCAACAAATGGATTGTACTGCTGCTTCTCTTTGTGAGTGAAGTGCATCACTCCATCCATGACACCTGCTTTCTTTAAAACATTGCCAGAAATTCTGGCTTATTTGTTCCATTGTTTGGAACATTTAGCTTTCAAATGAGAAATGACATCTTTAATTTACTTTATTTTATGTTATATTAATATTNGGAGTGGAAATTAGAACATAACGGGGCAATGAAAACTCTAATTGAAGAATTAAAAACATACAGTTCACTGGGACCATTGCACCCCCATGACCCTATTATAGCCAAATGGGTTTTCACAGAACTTGCTGCCTACTGTAACCTGTTCCCAACAGGGCAGGTGGCAGGGGGGCGGGGGGAAGGGAAGGAAAGAGGGGAGAAGGCAGTTCTGATACTTCTGTCTTACCTTGTCCTCTATGCAGTAAATAACCAAGTGTGCCTTGCCATCAAATCTTGTTATACCACTGTCACATTTACTATCAAACTTTGTTAAATCCCTGTTTTGTATCAACAAATGGATTGTACTGCTGCTTCTCTTTGTGAGTGAAGTGCATCACTCCATCCATGACACCTGCTTTCTTTAAAACATTGCCAGAAATTCTGGCTTATTTGTTCCATTGTTTGGAACATTTAGCTTTCAAATGAGAAATGACATCTTTAATTTACTTTATTTTATGTTATATTAATATTGTTCTCTAACTAGATTTTATTTCTCAGCTGTCTGCTTTAATAAAAAAAAAAGGGGAAATTGGAAGATCATAATTCATTGTAAAGTAAAAGAAATTTCACAGAATAGTTCATGTTGGAGAAACTTCTGGAGGTCTAGTCTAACCTGTCCAGTGAAGGTCAACTATAGGAGGTTGCTCAGGTTGTCCATATTCAGAGGTGTCATCAATTTTTTGAGCTCAGTGGTAGACTCCTGCTCTGTGGTGATGTGTGACCACAGAAACCGCTGTGTTTTTCAATTTCAAAATGTAGAGCTTTGTGCGTGCACCAGGGATGGATCTTTGTAGTTTCAAATTCTCAGGCAGGGTAGAAATAATTATTTCCACCCCTCCAATTAATTTATTTCCACCCCTCTCTTTGGAACTCCAGGACAGAGGTAATTTTTGTGTCCAGGCTGTCTGTGGAAAGTGCTGTGCCAATTGTGTGAGGTGCACTGGAATAAAAAAAGTGAAACCAAGAAGTCTTGTATTGCATTCCTTCTATCATAACGAAGCAACAGGTATGCCATTTCTGAAGGAAATTTGACTAACCTGTTTTTAACAGTGCCCACCATAGTACCCAACAATGACAGGGAAGTCCTGTCCTATCCTATCCTATCCTATCCTATCCTATCCTATCCTATCCTATCCTATCCTATCCTATCCTATCCCTCCACCTGGATGAGGCAGGAGTGCTCTGTGGGCTGCCTACCTACTGGCCCTCTTTGCATGCATGCCTGGGTGGAACAACAGGACTTTGCTACCTGTGTTAGGCAGTGACAGTGTGTAGCCCTGAGGTTACATGACTGCAGATAATGTAGGAAATGCATCGCTTCTAACCCCTGTATCCAAAACAAGCAGTCTGATTGTCAAACCATGGGCTATCAGCTGGGCTATCTCTGCTCTCACTAGCCAGGGTGCGAGGAAGAATGGCGTTTCAGGAAAACACCCACAAAGGAATGACATGTGGTGGCCTTGCGATGAGGACAGCCAGATGGGAGGTGAATTCTTGGTTTCCCCCAGGGCAGCTTATCTGTTTATGTATATATAATATATGATGCCAAAGGAGACCGAGAAGTTATTCTGGCACCAGGTCCCAGAACTAACAGGTGTTTATTCATGTAGAAGGTCTGCTCTTCCTCACTTTGGGAGCTCACAGTGACTGTGAAATTGCATTCTGCTGAGCACTGGTAGGACGAGCAGCTGCTGATCCTCTGCTTGATGATGAGACTGGTGTTTGCTGTGAATATGGTAACCTTAGGCACTATGTAGGAAGGCACATCAACACAGGAGCAGCTTTATAAGCTTCTTCATAAAATGGTCAGTCAAGTTTTGAACGTTGTCAGGAGCCATAAGCACATTTAATTTATGGACATGGACTGTTGGAGCGGGTCCAGAGAATGGGAGCACCTCTCCTGTGAGGACAGCCTGAGACAGTTGGGGTTGTTCAGCCTGGAAAAGAGAAGGTTCTGGGGAGACTTAAGAGCAGCCTTTCAATATTTAAAGGGCACTTACAAGAAAGATGGGGACATGCTTTTTAGCAGGGACTGTTGTGATAGGGCAAGGGGTAATGGTTTTATACTGAAAGAGGCTAGATTTAGACTAGGTATAAGAAAGAACTTTCTACAGTGAGGGTGGTGAAACAGTGGAACAGGTTGCCCAGAGAGGTTGCAGATGTGCCATCCCTGGAAACATTCAAACAGAATGTCAACAAGCAGGTAGACCAAAGGAGTGATTAGTTTTGGTACAGCTGCATATTACTGCTCCTCTCCCAAAGTCTCCTTGAAGATCTGTAATTACCTGTCTTCCTTTCTCAGCTTTGTGAATGCCCTCTGAGAGAGCTTTTGTCATGCAAGATATGTAAGATAACATAACCCTGCTTGGGAGTGCCCTTCCTTACGGGAAGACTGGGTAGGAGAAATATGTAGGTGCTGAAGATTAGATCATGATACTTTTTAGGCTAATTTTCTATGTCAAAAATTGTTAATAAATGCCATTTCACTTGACACTGAATGCTTTTGATAGCTTTCAGAAGAAATCACAAACTGTTTGAACTTTGCTCAATATTTCAATATAATAAGGGAAAGTCATCAACTATCTTTTTGGCAAGCTATTTTATTTTATGTGCCTTTGTTATAAAGTCTGCAGTTATGGTCTGTGGCAATTACAAGTTTATGACATTTTGCTCTTTAAGATTAGCTGTATCAACACTGAATGTCGGGATTGTTTTGGAAGGGTATGCCCCGTGGATTATGTAAACCAAAGTATGGTATGACTTTATTTTACCTTCAAAGAGAAACTATTTTACGTAGGGCAGACCCAGGTTTTCAAGGCAGCATAATGTGATTTCTTAGTGTTTTATGAAAACAGCAGAGAGAGTCCTTGTCTTCAGTCCATCCCATCCCATCACATCCATATTCACACCTTGGCCCAGAAGAAGCCCCACCAGTGGCTGGAAGAGAAATTTGCTAGTGAATTGCTGACACTGTGGAAGCCATAGGCTGACTACATAGAAAAGCACTGGTACCAGCTGAGGTGTGAGCTCTAAGAGGATTCATGTTTACAAGAAATGCCCAAAGTCAAACTTGCAGAACTGCTGCATCTTTTGCCTGAGACCCTTTGATCACCCCCTTCAGGGTGACTGATGAGTTACACATACAAAAAAGGAGGCACCTGGGTCTTCCCCTTTACTTTTTCTCTCAAGGCTGCATGCAGCCTTTGGCTTACTCATCTTTCTTCCATCCAAAAGTCCTTATGCTCCATGGCAGACCTTTGGGCTGTGCTGATGCACATCACTGTCAGGCTGTATTGTGGGTCTTACCAGTCGTAAAGAAAAATTACTGTCCAGGTTTGCCATGGCAGCAGAAATTGAGCTCTGCAATTTCTGATTATGGTGAACACGGCTGGCTGTTTGCATTCTATTGCCCACTCTGGAGATCTAATATGGAGAGATATTTCTTTATTGTGGTCCACTCCTGAGAAGTGTTGAGTTTCACTATTGTCAGACCATCATAGCATCAGAAGGGACTTTGGTCAGTAGTCCATTGTTCTGCCAAAAGTGGGATGAACTGTGCCTACAGAATTTCTGAAGAAATCAGAATCTACTACTACTAGCCTTTTCTTAAAAACTTCAGTGAGGGAGATTGGCACTTCTCTTTTGGAATTCTCTTCCCTAGTGAGTGACATAGTTTAACCCTGGTTGGCAACTAAGCACCACAAAGCTGCTGGTGGGATGGCGAGCGAACCAGAAAGGTAAAACTGAGAAACTTGTGGGTTGAGATTAAAACAGTTTAATAATTAAAAAGACATGAAAATAATTAGGAGGAACAGAAAAAAACCAACCAAGCCACAACAGTGAGAGAGGACAATAAAATGATAGAAAGACAAGTGATGCAAATGAAAACAGTTGCTCACCAACAACTCTCTGATGCCCAGCCAGTCCCTGAACAGTGCCCCCCTCCACAACCTCCTCCCCAGATTTGTTGCTGAGCATGACATCATACAATGTGGGATATCCTTTTGGTCAGTTGAGATCAGCTGTTTCAGCTTTGTCCCCTTCCAACTTTTTATTCACCCCCAGCCTGCTCTCTGGTGGGGCAGTGTGAGGAGCAGAAAATACCTTAATGCTGCTCAGCAGTAACTAAAACATCAGTGTGTTATCAGCACTATTTTCAGTACAAATCCAAAACATAGCCCCTTACAAGCTAATCTGAAGAAATATGACTCTATCCCAGCCAGGAGCAGTTCAGTGAAGTGGGAAGTTTTGGAGGAATTGCTGATCCCATATCTGATTCTCATCTGTACCTGATCAGAACCCTCAATCAATTTGCATATGGCTTATCTGTGTATGGGGCAGAAAAACATAATCGTGCCTTGGGCTTTGGGCCCCAGCACAGCAGAAATTTCCAAATATTCCCAGCACTGTCTGAATTTTGTTGGTAGACCTCTACTGACTCTACTGGAAGAAGGGAAGGGTAAATCAAAACCTTTGGGACCTGTTTAATTTTGACCTTGATTGCTGAAAAGAACTGCGGATTTATAAGGAAGACTGTAGCCAAAAAGATAGATAAAGTGTCATTTGGTGAGTAGGTCCATTTTAAGACTTTGCTGGTGGACACTCACCTAGCTGATAGATTCATGGTCTTCAGCCGTGAATCCAGAAGCTAAAGGCAGGTGGCTATAATCCCCCAGCATGATGGGAGACAGGAGCCTCAGAAGGCTGAACAACAACAAATGCAGAGATTAAGGAGTGGGAAGAAGTCCTACCTACCAGTAAACAAGAGGAAATGACAACTCTAAGTGGCACTGATCATCTCATGTTTTACATACCTAACTTCAGGCTGTAGATGGGTGTACCTGGAATTAAAATGTACTTATGTGTACCTAGAATTAAAAAAAAGGAAACAGCAACAGGTAAAGAGGTGCTACCTTCTTCAGTAGCATCTTATTGGTTACAGCCTCTACCCAGGAAGGGTAAAGCATGGGTATCAGTCCCTTTAGCTAAGTGGCTGCATAAAGAGAATGAAGAAGACACCAAGAGGGCAAACACCAATGAGTTTGGTTTTGGAGCCCAGAGGCTTGGGTGTTCATTTGGAAGGTGGAAATGGTTGATTCTGGTTCCCAGTCAAGACTGAGCTTTATCTGAAACAGTCACTGACTCAAATAGCAAAATAATTAATGGTGGAAGGTACAAACCCTTCCTAGTGATTCCCTGGTGCCTAGAGGAGCACTGTGGGACAGATGCGTTGGAACATCATTGTGGTGAACAATTTAGTAGCTCTGGCTAGTGGCTGAAAATGGGTGTCACTATTTTCAGTGCCAACCAGAACAAAGCTGAATGTATGTCATCAGTGCTATGTTTTGAAATGACCCTCTCATGTTGGTTTCTATCACCTAGATAGCACACCTATCTAGGTGTGCTCTGGACCTGCTAAACCAGATTGAGTTCACAGGAGTGTTTAGTGTGCCTATTTAGAACCTCGTAGACTTGCCTAAAACCTGTTGCTTACTCTTACTTTTGGGTGTGAAGAGAATAGCAACAACAGAAGCTCAGGGATCTTTTAAGTTAAAGAAGTTGAAGACAGAGGAATCTTGTCAGTTCACCTCCTGGATCAGATGACTGCTGGGTGAGCAAGTTGAAGTGTTTTTTCTGGTTTTTT
>VZTM01018939.1:6648-19010 GCA_013400555.1 Jacana jacana
GCTTTGAGCAACCTGCTCTAGTGGGAGGTGTCCCTGCTCATGGCAGGGGGTTGGAACTTGATGATCTTTAAGGTTCCTTCCAACTCTAACCATTCTATGATTCTATGATATAAAAAAAAGCATCAAGAAGAATTTAAAGAGGCCTCTTGTATTAGCAAAATTGTTGCATAATAATTCAATATGTACTTACCCTGTCTAACATTCATCATTAATATTGTTCTTTATATTTTTTTTTCCTATGATTTTTATTACATTTTCAGTTTAGGTACACACCACAGCAAGCATCTACTATATTGCATTAAAAAAGGGATTAATCTCATTTTACTTAATGTGTCCCTAGTGCTGATACCTTTGTCAGAGCTGTCTGGGCTCCTCTTCTAGTAAACACAGACCAAAGAGATGCAATAAATGATGCTTCAGGTGTGTTTCATCACAGAAAATGTAGGAGGTGCACTCTTAAGGAAACTGTGCCCTCAACTTCCCTGCTTAATGTAGCAAGCATTGACTGAGGGGGCTTGGTGCTCAAATGTATTTTGTACTGAGATATTAAATGTCACCTTCTTGTGGTCAGCTGTGAGTTTTGAGTGTGTCTTTGGACAGGTGAACCACTGCATTGCACGTAGTTGGTACTTGTTTCCTCTTCTTGGCAGAGTACCTGTCCAGGCAGAAGTTGGTTTCAGTTCTCCAAACTGTGCCTTGCCCAAACAAAATGACTGGATTGAAGCAATGTTTCATAGTGTCAAAGTTCCACAAGTGACCTTCTGTATCCAGGAAAAGGGAAACTGGTCTCCCTTGTGTTAGCCTTCAAATCTAAAAAAACCTAAAATGTCAGAATAGAACTAAAAAGGGTTAGTGCAAAGATCAGTAAGTTTTTCTTAAAGTTCTTCCTCTTTCAATCTAAGTGGTAAATAATCAGAGAGATTTTGTTTTCTCTTGTAAACTGTAGTATCACCCTACCAACCAAAAAAAACCCAACCCAAACCTCTGTTTTAGTATGGGAAGCCTGTGTATCTTCAATAAATCAAGAATCAGGGAAACACATCCATTCTCTAAGTCATGCTTGCCTGAAATTTATAAGTACAAAACCTCTGTTTTCACCTCTGCCTGTTCCACAGTCTACTCATGAAGCACTTTTTCTACATTGAAGCACAATATAATCACTGATGTGGCCAAGAAAGACAATAAGCAAAGCGAGTAGGTAAAGGTCTTTTTCTCACTCAGTTTCTAGCACTGTCTTGTACCATTCCTATGAATAAAATAATCGCAGGCAGGAAAAATGGGTGACTAGTAATATGTGGATATAAGATTCATGAAGAAATGGTATATTCCCAATTCATTATGGCAGTTATTCTTGTATTTCAGAGACAAAGATGCCTTTTCTTTCCACTACAAAACAAGCTCTGTTAAAGACAACTAATCTTTCCAGATACCAGCTTCTCATCCTCAAATTCTATTAAGAATTGACCATTCTCAACATTGTTAACTATAGGAATTTACCTTCTTACCCATTCACCATTCTTCCTAGCTTTTATCTCATCACCCTCTTGGTGGGTTACATATTAGGAAAAAATGCTTTATTGTGAGGGTGGTGAAGACTCTGGAACGGGTTGCCCAGGGAGGTTGTGGATGCCCCATCCCTGGCAGTGTTCAAGTGTTGGATGGGGCTTTGAGCCACTGGTCTAGTGGGAGGTGCCGCTTCCCATGGCAGGGGGGTTGGAACTCAATGATCTTTAAAGTCCTTTCCAACCCAAGCCATTCTATGATGATTCTATTACATTAGCCTGTTTGCTTCATCCCATAAGATCATCAGCATAGGACCCTTCTTTGACTAAATTTTATATAACAATGAAACCTTGAGATGAAATGGGCTCACATTTTTCCCCTCAAGAAGAATCTTGAATTAATGAATTTAAAAAGTCTCTATTGTTTTTATAAACAGTAATATATTTGATTCTCTTACTTAACATTAGACTTTTCTTTAAAGTTCCATCCATTTCAGTATCTTCTATATGCCCTTTTTAACCATCAGTTGCTCTTCTCAACACTCGAAATGAGCTGTTTTACCTTAGAGAACTGGGCATCCTTTCTCCTAACTCAGCAATAATTTCTCCTGTAGAAGACAGAGTATTATGTGAGTGTTAGCAAGGCTGTGCTCTTCAGGTATCCATAACTTAAATTTGATGGAGGATGCACAAACTTGGCTGACTAGCATTCAAAAAACTTCAGTACTGTGGCTTAAGCAACACTTCTGCAATGAGTATCAGCTGTAGAATCTGAACTGACAGCATACAGAACTGAACTGACATACAGAATCAATAAGCAGTGATGGATTAGAGTGAGATCATGAAGACTAGAGTTTCACTACGCAATAAATTGGTCCACAAATACATAAAACAGGGATTTGGACTATGTTCAAGGAAAATTGAATATAATGAACTGTTGCTTATATATGAATGGAAATGTCAAAATGAAGCAACAGAAAATATACAGCAGAAATAAGGAGATTTACTTAAGACAGCAAGCAGACAGTGTATGCTGTGGTTGGATGGTATTTAAGGACACAAATTTTAGACATGGCAAAAAGTAACAAAGCAGGCTAGAAATGCAGCTCACAAATCCGGTTTTACTGTATATTCAAAATTGTACCATCTTACCTTATTAAAACAAGTGGTGTTCAATAGTCTTGAATTTGGTACAGCTACAGCTCTAAGAGAATGAGTTAGAGCCTTATCTGGCTCAGTTGTCATGGAAACAATTATTTACTTCCATATGGATAATCTTTATCATTATGGACCTGAAGCCAGTTGAAGAAGTGAGTGAACTTCTATGATTTCTGTAAATAAAAAAAAAAAAGACAAATTACCTAGATCCTACTATGCTTACATTAATAGGGCAATTGTGTTTAATCCAAGATTAGGAGAAAAAAAAAAAAAAAGTCAGCCTGCTCCTTTATTTTCTGAATGCCTTTTCAGGTGCAAATTCTTTTAGCATTACTCTAATTTAGTATTACTTTTATTTGGTTACAAGGTGTACGGTAACAGAGAGGTTATCCCTGCTTTAGTGAACCTAGTGCTGTGTCAAAATCAGGTCACCTGAATCCAGACAGCCCACGGATGTGTTTGGTTAAGATGTGCCACATTTTCTAACCAACAGCAGAGGGGACAATGGCTAGGAAAATGCCTAGGCCCTGGAGGGATACTTTTCAGCTGGAGTGAGAAGCAAAGTTCATATTTACGCTTTTGAACCATAAAAGAAAGAAACCCGTCTAAGAAGACTCTCACAAGTAGCTGGCCATCTCTAGCAGCAGTGTTGGAGAAGGCAGCATTGCAGGAGTTGTAATGCCTACACTTGCACAGGGAGAAGTCACTTAGTGGTGCAATGACCACAATCTGGAGATCAGAATCAACTCATGTGGTCAGTCCTGCAAAGCAACTTGTCAGACTAGACCTCCACTTTAAGAGGCTGCATTTTAAAACCTAAAGCAAAACAAATTACACTTATCACCATGTAAGATATTTCAAGTGTGTCTGTTATGGGCTGACGTGTAGGGATTAAAGAAAAGTGAATGCTCTGTTTATGTCACTACAGAATGATATTGCAAGAGCCACTTATTGACTGAGCAGTCTTATCAGGAAATAATTTGATTGGAGGAAATGTTCCTGTTAATTTCCATTGTAAGTCAGCCATCTGGATCAATGGTTGTCTAATTCAACTCTACTCCAATTGAAGTAAGACTGCTAATTCCCTGTGCTAGTGGGTAAATACGGATTGATATTTTCCAAAACATAAGGCAAACACAATTTTCATTCATTTAAAAAACAAGCAAACAAATTGAAAGTCTGGTATCTGAACAGAAAGACAAAAAGAATTTGTTCTTTAATTATTTTATAAGCAAATGAAGAGTTGTCCAAAGATGCTGTATGCAGATATTCAGTCCAGGTTCTTGCAGTGCTCAGGCTTGGAGGAACTTCAATCCATCTGCTGAGTTGGATCTGCAAGGCAGAACACAGGAGTGCACTGCTGATTGACCACCAATTCAGATGTAGCATTTTATGTTTTCATTTTACAGGTTATTCAGAGAAGCTAAGAGATAAAAAAAAAAAAAACAGTGAGGTAATATTCAGGTCTTAAAGACTGAAAATGCATTGCAGAAGCCCCTGAGCTGAAGTATTCCATTAAATAAGATGTGATCAGATAGAGCTGTATGTTGGAAAAATCTTGATAATTAAATCATTCACTAGCATCATTTACAACACCAAAAGCCAAGCCAAGGTCTCAGTTATATGCTAGAGGAGATCAGGATCATACTTACAGTGTAGTAAATCTGCTTCAAAAGGACTACAGGCACTTATACATTTATGTTTGACACAGTCTGTAAGGTGGTGGTGCACTGATCACTCTGAAATATCTAATAGAGACAAAGCACAGCAGAGGTGTACACTGGTTCGACTGGCCGTCTCCACAACAGCAGAAAGCCAAACGAATTTAAAATAGCCATCACTATGTGGAAGTGTGTTTGGTTCTGGTTCCCTCCCTCTGCAAAGGAATGGGCAATAAGAAATAACGCAATGCATTTATGACACCATTTTTCATAATGAAAACTCGTAACTCTGAGAGAGTTGGAGTTGTTCAATCTGGAGAAGAGGAGGCTCCTGGGAGACCTTATCTGAAGGTGGTCTACAAGCAAGCTGAGAGGAACTTTTTACAAGGGCATGTAGTGATAGGATGAGGGGTAATGGCTTCATACTGGAAGAGGGTAGATTTATATTGGCTGGGTATTGGGAAGAAACCTCACTATTAGTGTGATGAGACACTAGAACAGGTTGCCCAGAGAAGCTGTGGATGCCCCATCCCTGGAGGTGTTAAGGCCAGGCTGGATGGGTCTTTGAGGAACTGGTAAAAGGGGGATGTCCCTGCTCATGGCAGGGGGGTCGAAAATAGATGATCTTTAAGGTCCTTCACAATGCAAACCATTCTATGAATTTAAAAAGCCTGTATTCCAGTACTTCCAGCCAGCAATATTATTGTTTTTCTCCATACATATGTGTTCCACTTTATTTTTTACATACAACTTCTGTCCCAGCTTCATTTAATCTTGAAAGTTAGAAAAGGGACCGAAGTTCCTTTGCAGCCCCATACTGTTGATTTCCCTGCCACAATCCCTTTATCTTCTATAAATCAGCACAATGGGCAAATTACATTTTCTACAATTCATCATAATTATGGGATTCCTATGAAGGACTGTAGTACTGTACAAGCAAAGATTGTCAGGAGAGATTGTCTTCATTGAGGACAGCAGTGACCAAAGCACCTGCTCTGTTAATTTTATAATCATTAAGGTGACAAAGATCTGGATTCTAAATAGTTTCATGCTATAAGAAAACTTTTGATGTGGGTTTGCTTATTGGTGGGAAGGGACTGAAAAATGCTTTGCCAAAGACTTGGCTGTTGAAACAGCACAGTCCATCAAACCCACCAAGAAAAATATTCTCATTATATATGTGGTGGTTCTACTTATACTGGCTTTTGCTGTGTTAAAATTAAATGTGTTCAGAAACAAGCCATATATTTTTATGACATAACATAAGCCACTACATATCCTGAGCTGCAAAATAAAGTTCCAGTTTTGAATGGCGGAATGGCTGCAGATTGGATGTAGTGATGTGGAATTAGAGTTTAAATTAAAATAGTGGCCATGACACAGAGTTCATAACTGGACATACTGTGGCCCCTGTTAGAGACGCATGGGCTTTTTAATATGTAAGGTGCAACTTCCAATTTCAAATAGTGGGGACATCGGAGAGTTACCATTTGCAAATATTCAAGTGTGTGAAGAAGTGAGACAGGAAGATCTGCTGAAGCTGACATTGCTGGATCATCCAGGATCCTGTATCCTCTGAATGCAAATCCACTTTGGTTTGGGTTTTGTTTCCCAGCAGTGACTGGAACCTATAGGGAGGTCTTGTTACCTCCTGATAGGGTGCTATTCTTAAAGTTCTCCTATGATTTAAAACTGAAAAGTCTGTTGTAGCCTCCAGCTCTCAGTAAGAACAATTTTGATGTGTGTCTTGTGGCAGTAACAAAATGGTCACTGCTAAACTAGACAACCAAAAATCTATCAGGCTCATAAATGTAGTTTTGCTAAAACAGATTGAACACTTCAGAAAATAAGCAGGGATGCTGGGCTACTATAATGTCTAAATGATTATAACCTTGGTGTAAAAAAATTGTATTGCTGAGAATCATAATGAAAAAGCCTAGTTTTCTCCTAGATTCAGTTTTCAGATTCACTAGAGATAACTGGTATTGGAAGTACCAGAAAGATGATACTGAATTGCAGCTAGACTGCATTGCTCTGATATCTTGTTTTCAACTGCACATACTTTAGGAAGGCTATAAGAAACTTGCAGTAGCTGCATGTATGGCATAATTACCTCGAGATCAGAATACCATTCAAAGATTAGCTCAAGGCTGGAAGTGAGAAATTTACATCACTCTCGATCTTTGCTGCGATTGCAGTGAATGGTGATGTTCATAGCCAGAACTGCTACCAGGCCTCTCCGAAATCCTCTTCACTGCAAGCTACAGCTGCTTCCGAAAGCGAAGGGTTCTATCAGATAATTACAGTATGGAAGTGCACATATTCTCTCTTTGCTTTTTTCAGTTCATCACATTTCAACTTCATTTAACATCCCCACAGTCATTTGCTGTGAAACAGTGGGAGCAGAATTTCTTGTCTGACCTTTTCCACATTATCCAATATACATACGCTTTTTCTTAGGGCTTAATTTACTTGGTTTTCTTCCATACTAAGCAATCCTGTTGTTTTCACCACTTCTTTACTTTGATAGTTCTTCCAGGTTGTTGGACCCTTGTTGGCACTTCTCAAGTCCTCTAGCTGTGCTACAATACCCTCTTTAAGATGAGATGAGCAGCAACATACTCCATTCAAGATGAGATCAGGCATTCTGGAGAGATGTTGCAATAGTCTCAATCTCTGTTTTCCTTTATATCTTTCATTTTGTTTTGTTTTGGTTTTTTTTTTCTTCACCTGAGGTTGAAAGTAAAACAAGGATATCTACTGAATTTTCATTTCACAATTTAGTATTTAACTAGCTCATTTTTATTCCTATATTATGTGCTATTTTTCATTTATCAGCAGTCAGTTGCATTCAGCATTTTCTCAATTGCTAAAGCTGAACATTTGGTTTTTTCTGAACGTTCATCCAATCTCCATATTTGACTAACCTATCAATTTTGTGTCATTTATGAGACGGTCTATGCTCTTACTAAGTAAGTCCAAATGAAAGGTTTTTGTAATGCATGGTGTAAAATGGGAGTCGTAAACTTTGCACTTGGTTATACGATCACGACATTAAAATGAGATTGATCACTTGTGTGATGGCAGAGACACAGTTGGCATTTCACCTGGGGTGCGTCTAGTCCAGCTGTAGTGTTACATATGTTTGTACATAAAACTGAAGATTCTAGTAACTGACTCGGATTCTGATTCAGGATGCCATTTGACATGAATGGCTTTTGAACATTTTCAACTGTCTTATTGAACAAAGATCAAAAGATTTAAAATTGCCGTGATTTGCTTATCCCACGTAGTACTTTTCTGGTCCCAAATACAGACTGCCACGTTCTTCTTAAACATGAAAAATGGTGCTACTGGGACAGCCAGATACAATTGCATATACCAGAAAGAAAAGATAACTAACCATTTTTCCTTCACTTTTCAGATGGCAGACAAAAGAAATGTAAGAATTTTAATAAATATTTGAGAGCAAAAAGCAAAGCTTCTGTCCGCTGAAATCACTGGTAGGATTAGTCCAACAGGTTTTCCTGGGTTTAAATTGTTCAAGCGTCTTATGTAATAATTTTTGGCAATGCTCTATAGTCCTTTAAAGAGATGAGGCAAGTGTTGGGGAATTCATGTTTTATAGAAGAACATCTTATAACCTTGGGATCGGGAAGCATTTGCAGATTATTTATTGCAAATTAGCATTATAAACCAGCAGCACTTCACATGGAAATCACATCATTCAATGTAATTGTGACCAACAAGTGAATGCTGGTTAATGGGCTGTAGTTTTGAGTCTTATGATACAAATTGCAAACTAGTATTATTCAGGTAGAACAGTTTTACCAATAAAGACATAACATTAATTACATATAATATAATTACATATAGTTACATATANATTTGATCTAGGTGTTCCTGCTCCAGCAGGGGGATGGGACTAGATGATCTTTCAAGGTCCCTTCCAATCCCTGATATTCTGTTATTCTGTGATTAAATAGTTTTCAGGCTCCAAAGGGGTTGTGTCAGAATTGAGACACTCAGACTTGCTCAGGAGATCAGACTCCCTATCACAAAGATGTTTTCATCACATGGCAATTAACTAATTTCTTCTTAGGGAATTTTCAAACTCCAAGCCTGGAAATCCTTGCAAAAAATCCTCATGATATGGCAGTTACAATCCAAAGGATAGTCCCAAACTTCATTCCAAAACCAACACATGTCCTCAGTTTAGCAAAACTTCCAGCTGTCAGATTTCAAGAGGTGGCAGAAAGCAGGTGAGGTATGTGTGTTATGCAAAGAACATTTACTTTTCAGTGTGCATCAGTTGTCTAGAGTTCCTGTTAGTTTTATATTTCAGACAATGAGAATTTCTCCCATACCTACAGCTACCTGGGTACTGGTGTCAGTTCTTTATTTCAAGATGCTTAAGAGGGAGACAACACAAGTGGTAGCCCTCCTGCCTCTGTGGCTTTCTCAGGCAGCAGATCCAGCTGGTGCTTGGAGCATCCTTGCCTCCTCCCAGTCCATTCCTTCTTAAACGTCCTGTTGTTACCAAGGTCAAGAGCACTAGGACAAAATAGGAGCTACCTCTGCTGCAAATGTAAGTGCCACTTCTAGACTTTTCTGTTTCATAGATACAGCAGGGACACCAAAGGCAAAGAACATGGCCCCTCCCAGCAACTGAATATGCAAGTACCTTGCCATAGTCAAGATTACAGAACTTCTACCAGTACTTAGCATGGTTGAAGGCCCAGCCTGGACCTCAGATGTTCACCTCAGGGAGAATAGGAGTTTCACTTTAAGGACAGTGAATTAAGCACTTCTTCACAGAGAAGAGATGGAATCCACCTGACAAAGTTTCACATGGGAGTGGGACTACTGCCCAAAGATAAGACAATAGTTCACTCTGGGGCAACAGCAGAGGGAAAAGATGCTTCTGGAGGAAGACCATCAGGTTATGCATTTCTCTGTCCTTTAAGTGCACCTCCCACAAGTTAAATTGCCTTAGGACAATCCAGAGGATCCTTTACTCATAGTCTTGTTGTTGGTTGCATGGGCATTAGGGAAGCATTTCCGGCTACACAAACATATTCTGAACCTTCCTCTGGCTCTCTTTTTCATCATCATCTGCCCCCAAAGGCTCACATAGCTCTGTTAAGAAGCTAGAGGAGAGAGAGCATATCACCTTTTTGAGCACAGAGAGGTCTGGAGTGGTAAAGTCCGCACAGCATTCCCAAGAAAATTACAACTCTTTTTGCTAGGAAAAAAAATTGATATAGGCATTCAACAGCATCCTGAGCCCTGAGTGTCTTTGCTCCGGTTTCCTTGGGGCCTTCATCACTCAGTCTCTCTCAGCTTGGACTCTGTAAGCACTATTAACCCTATTTTAGGAAATCAACTGGCAGGCACAGCTGTTGTGGGGATTATATCTGTCTGTTGATCTCTAGAAAAAGAACTATAAATGCTTGTATACCCTTGCAGTATTACCACTCTGATTTATGCAACTAACCTCTCTACAACACCCAAAATACCTAACACCAAATGCGGATAACAGAACCAGGGACGTCACTGTTCCTTCTTTCAATCCATCCTATGTTTAAAGATAAGCTGTTGCAATCTAATACTCCTACTGTCTAAGCCACCAGTAACAAAAAAGCAAAGGCAAAACAGTTTAATTAATGGTCTCTGCAATCCATAGGTTGTGGGCATGTGGGATGTCCGTTAGTCTTCTTTTGGCATTGATGGCCAATAACATTTAATTCTAGATTACTTTTAAAATATAAAATACTACATAAATCTTAAGGTTTACTCTTCAGGAAGCTGTGACAGGACTCGTCAGATTGAATCTGAATATCTAACAGTAGGCATCTCAGTCAACACAAGCTCCTTTGACAGAAGCAGACATCGGTTTGTCTAGCTCTGAAGTAGTATTTGGTCATTTGATTAATATCCACTGCTAATTTATTTACTATAGGGAGATTCCAGCATCTTAGGCAAGGTGAAGAGAAACCTACATGGGTATTCTGCACCTGTGACAGAACAGACCCATTTTAGAACTCCTGGAGGACTTGAGGAAATCTCAACTATTCATATAATTCTATGTATCATTTGGGGTAGCTGCAACTTGTGTAAAAATCAATTAATGCAATATCACAACAATTAGCTGACCTGGAAAGGAGGAAAATATAAATGTTAGATTTCTTAACTTGAAGGATGAATCATGTTGAAGCATCAGGATAAAGGGAACCTGAACACAGAATTGACAGCACTGTGGAGTACCTCAACAACATCTTCATTTATAATTTAGTAACCAGAAGAGAGTAGGTAACAAAATTTACTGAGGAGGTCAAGCTGAGAGACATTGTCAACACAATGAAGTTGAGAATTTCATGAAATGAGATGATCTAGAGTAATAGTGCAATAAAAATTGGATCAAGTTCAGTGGCAACAAATGCAAGCTCAGGTAATTGCAAACTATTAAATCTGCAGCTATGAGTTAAACAAGGTTAGCTGAAAATTACCAAGAAAAAAATAATAAAAGAAAGTAAAATGTATTCTATAGCAGCAGATTCAACATGATGATATTAGATATTTCTTCTACTATCTAGCTCTCCAATATCTATGTTTCATTACATATCACACATTTTGGAGCACAGAATACTATGAAAACAAGAAAGCCTTCAAGTCCATTTCTTAGAGAGTGTTAGAGAACAGACCTACTAAACATTCAGATCACACTGAGCCAGGTCTATCAGTCAAAAAAAAAGGGCAGAGAAAGGACATGCTTTAGCTGGAGATTTATAAAAGACTTATGGCTTTCAGTAAGGTTCCCCGAAGTTGTTTTCTCCGGCATATTTCAAATATATTTAAAGGAGGATCTGACCTCCACAGGTTGATGATGCTTCCACTTGGCAGCTGATTGGCTCATCATTTTTACTCTCTTGAGCAGAACAGGCAAGACTGTACTGTTGCATAGAAATGTTTTTAATCAAGAAATGCCATCATCCATCTTAATCTTTAATACACTGGATCGGCTCTTGACTTAAGAAGAATGGTATTGGAAAAAAAAAGTGGTTTCTTCAGAACAGAAGAGAGAACACTTTCTTTTTAATCAGATTGTCTACCAAAAGAAATTCATCTCCAAGCATAGCAGGAACCTTCATGTTCAAAGAATCGGTGAATACTTTGCTAGTACCAGCTTTCAAATACATACCAGAAAGGCTTTATGGTCCTCTTCCAGTAACAGTAACCACATTGATTACTGGAGTTGCTCTAAGTAATGCAGTTCTTGGGCAATGCCTATGGGCCTTTCCATCCCCCTTCTTATGATGGGGGGAAGAGCAGGGAGGGAGGGAGGGAGGAAGGGAGGAAGCAGCAGCATGCTAAGAAATAAACAGAAGTGTTAGACTGCTGGATATAGTCAACTGAAGAGGAAGGATTTTTACAAATAAGATCTAGATCCTAGTTGAGAAATGTAAAGTGGCAAAATCTGTCAGTTCAGACTTTATTTTCAAATATTGCCATATCTTGCATAAGTTGCAGAAGTCTGTTCGAACAGGATGAACAAGTTCCCATGAGCTTTTTTAAACATCCAACACATGAATGCTCTTAGGATCCTATAACACAGAGAAAGGATCCCTCCTTTCCCCTTCTCCTGAAAATACTCATCATTACATTTAAAGCAAAATTTGTAGCCATGACGATTTTAAACAGATTTTAATTTGAACCAAAACATGGTAAATGTCAGGAATTTTACCATAGCCATTTCTTTTATGATGCATAAGATTTTTAGTATCTGATACTGCAGCTGTGGTNTGTAGATAACTTCCCCCTGGTTGTGCCTTTGTAGGATTCCCATATTACTGATGGTAGAAAAGATAATTTCTGCGTCCTCTTTTGGGCCTGGTTTCCTAAATATTTCACAGTAAATTAAATGTACTATTTCTGAAGAAATCAGCCTTTTATAGCTGTGTTATCTAAAGCAAAGCAGGTAGACTTGAACAAGCTATGGTACAGAAAAGAAAGGCCAGTGTCTTGCAAGTCTATTCCAGTA